>JACEFZ010009457.1:142500-155000 GCA_014155875.1 Cepaea nemoralis
TTCTTCTTCTTCTTCTTCTTCGTCTTCTCTTCTTCTTCTTACTTCTTCTTTTTTTTTTTTTTTTCTTCTTCTTTTTTCCCTTCTCTTCTTCTTCTTCTTCTTCTTCTTCTTCTTCTTCTTCTTCTTCTTCTTCTTCTTTCTTCTTCTGCTTCTCTTCTTCTTCTTCTCTTCTTCTTCTTCTTCTTCTTCTTCTCTTCTTCTTCTTCTCTTTTCTTCTTCTCTTCTCTTCCTATTCCTCTTCTTCCTTCTTCTTCTTTTCTTCTTCTTCTTCTTCTTTCTTCTTCTTCTTCTTCTTCTTCTTCTCTTTTTCTTTGCTTTTCTTCTTCTTCTTATTCTTCCTCTTCTCTTCTTCTTTTACTTCTTCACTTCTTTTATTCTTCTTCTTCTCTTCTTTCTTCTTCTTATTCTACTGTAACCTTCAGATTCCAACCTGAATATATTTAAAGAAAGCAGCGGTCAGTTCTTAACTTAACATATCATTGGCCAAACCACTTGCAGTGCAGGCAGGCTCTCCAGCTTCGAAGACATACCTACCTACCCGAGATAATAGAAACCATTCCTAGTATTGCGAAACGGACCACTCACAATTCAGTTGTCTCAATAGGCAAGAGCAAAAACATCGAGCAGAAACATCAGACCTAAGAGCAGCACTGCATGGACTATGTCAGAGATTCAAATAGAATTGCAATACAATGTATCATCTCACCACATTACAATATACCTGGAAATGAAGAGGCTGACAGATGGGTAAAGAAGCATAGTTCGATATTCTAATTGTTTGTTCATTGCCCACGCTTCGCACCTTACAGTAACGTCACCAAAGTTTCAAATCTAATAAGCGACCTGCGATAATGCACTGTTATTTTGTCCTCCTTTTGATAAAAGTTATTGCTGACAGATGTTTTAATAAACGGTGAATTTCCTTTCACCTCGAGTGAATGAGCGTCAGTCAGAGATGCACATGTCGATTATTGGAGAAAACGGTTCATAAAAAGAGAAAAGAATCGGTTATACCAAACGGTTTCCAAAACGTTTTTATCTGGGCCATCTATGAGAATGAACATTTGTCTCAACATACCGCCTACGAAATACAGTCATAATATTTGATGGAACGTGTCTTGTATATAATAGAATACGAATTGCTACGACAAAGGTAATCTTCTGCTGGAGGGAAAACACACTGATCAATAAAAAGCTGTCAAATGCAATGGGGAAAAATGCTCCGAAGTACTAATACGAGGTACAATCATGTAAAACTTGGACAATAAACAAACAAACAGAGATACATCAAATGGCACTTGAGTAAAATGCACAGAAAATACATGGGCGAATAGAAAAACCAATGAGCAAGTCTCACACGAAACAGATGAAAACGGTAAACTGATTCAACAATTAGGCGTAGACGGTGAAGATTAGTTAAACATGTTCTGACGAGGTGGCTTGCCCATGTAGCATTACCCGAGACAAGAACACAGACTAATGAAAGACTCTGGTAGTGGTGTGAGATGGTGAACTATGACAGCTCACGCTTATCGGCGCCGCACAAGATTATGATGAATCAGAAATTTCACATGTAGTAAAGTATAAAATAAAGATCATGTTTGTTTTTGAAGTGTGATATTTCTTGTCTATAAAAACCCAGGTGTGGTCACATGATACTGATTATTACAGGTCAGAAGTAAGTATACAGACAGCTCTAGTAATTAGACAGGTTGGATTGATGTATGTATCTCGATGTTCTGAATACTACCATACATAAAACATACAGGATAGCTTTCAACAAATATGTCCTCGTAACGTGACGCTCAAAGGCAAAACAGACAGGAATGAGGAGCACAAGGTGGAGGAGCAATATATGACGCACTGGAATAGTGAACTAGAGCAACTGCATAACGATGTGGAAACATGTAGAAAGTAAGCAGAGACCAAGCCCAGCTAAGAGCACCACACCAAATATTAGTACGCAAAGGTTAACTTTAAAGGCCCCAACAACTTGCAGTCTAGACGGACAACTGGTAGGATAAAACAGTCTCATAATCTTTAAAATATACGAAGTTCAGAGAATCAGCTTGTAAAACACAGTAACGACTAGGGCAAGAGGCGAAACTCAAAGATTGCACTGTGTCAAATGGAAACATCTTAACAGAAAAATACGCAGCTATTTGAGAGAGCTATTGCAGAGATACGAATGTGCTAATAACAGCAGGTAGATTTTCTCACCATGTCTCGCCATCCAGTGGAAAACAGATGTGAAAACCTAGCTATTGGCTGTTTGAAAAGAAGCAGTGATTTAGTCACAGCAACAACAGGAAATACTGCCATAACTATGATGCAGAAACCCAGGCAATCAAAGGTAGCAAGCAGAACATTATTGAATGTCAATCATGATACACAGCTTGTAGTGCTACTGACAGATGTAAAATCAGTGCTTGAGGCGCTCCTGTCTGAGGAAATTGCTCAGCACTAAGGGACACTGCTTTATGTACTTGGCATCCAGCGTCAGGACACCATACAATGGATACCATCTCACTGCGGAATACCCGGAAAAGAGAGAGTGCTGATCGATTAGCTAAATAAGGTGAACATACGAACAGCTTGATGTACCAGTCATATTTAATCAAAAGAAAAGAATCATTAAATCAATCAGAAAGCCACCAACACCAGCACAAGCCGGTTACAATGTTATGGATAGACCAGTACAAATCATTATTCTGTGCCTCAAAGCAGGACACAATCAATTACACAATCAGATGTATACAACATTTAAGACTGGCAAATAAACTACGTGCACACGTTGATTCAAGCCACAGACGACATATTACAAACTCCAAGACATCCTCGAATGTGACTTATCTAGGCAAACATTCTAGCCTAGAAAAAACATGCTGTAAGATAAACTCTATAGACCACAGAGTGAACTAAACCATACAGTGAAGTTTGTACAAGAGAACATTGCAGATATAGATGTCAATTGCTACTACAAAAAGAGTGTTGATATGCTACATAGAGCCTGTACTTTTGTATGGATGTGAAACGTGGGTAATGAACGGTCAAGCTGAAAAACATCTGATGGCTGTGGAAATGTGGTTTCTGAGGAGAATGCAAAGAACACCATGGACAAACAGAAAAACAAACGACCAAGTCCTACAAGAAACAAATGACAATGGTAAAGTGATTAGAGAAATAAGACGTAGACAGTCACACTTTTGGTCATGTTATGAGAATAAATCAATTAGAGAACTAGGTGATAACTGGCAAGATCGAGGTCTCCGTGGCGAAGTGGTCAAGCCGTTTGACTCGGGCTCCGAAGATTGTGGGTTCGATTCCGGGCGGCGTCCTTCGGTTCACGAGGGAAATTTTTCGGAGACTCCTGTGGGTCGTCGCTAGAGCTACGGTGGTCGTGATTTGTGCGACGCTTTCCGCGCTGCGGAAAGAGGTAGAGTATTATGGGATAAAACCCGGTGCAATGAAGCCGACCCTGTCGACTTTTAGCGACTTTAAAAAAAAAGACGACTCGACTTTTCAAGATCGAGGGGAAGAGAACAAGGGGAAACAGAGAAGTAAATACCTGCTTGGCTTGACCCCGTGGCATGGTCGAGACAAGAACACCGAACTGATCCACGACTCTGGTGATTGAGTAAATGGCGAATCATTACCGCCACGCTTACCCATGATGATGATGATGATGATGATGATGATGATGATGATGATGATGATGATGATGATGATGATGATGATGATGATGATGATGATGATGATGATGATGATGATGATGATGATAGACCACTTAGCGAAATAAAATATACAGTGAAGTCTATACAAGAAAGCAATGCAGATATAGACTATCAATTTCAAGCGAACATAAGAAGAAGAATAAACAAATTGTCACACCAAGCGTCTTCGTCGTCTCACAAATGCCGTTTTCTGAAAGTTTGGGAACCATTGAACCAAAATGTGAACCAAATTATATTTATTCGCATTTTGAATACGTCGTACTCAGGTGAACATCTTTGATGTCGGGAAATCAAATTAACTTATAGATATACAAGTCAAAAGTGAGGTATAAAATACAAGCTCACAAGTGCATAATAAATAAGATGCAAAAATATTCGCGATTCAATTCAACACCTGTGTTCTATATTAAGTGAAGTGTGGTTAATTTTGTAGCATTATCAGCGTGTTTAGCCCTGTTATCTTGAGGTGTATATGCGCTCGTGGTGTAAGTGCACTCGTTTGTTTTTGAACTCGCTCATACATCTCCATGCCTGTATGTTGTTATGTTAATGTCCCTTCTCTTTGTTAAAATGTTGAAGTAGAGAGTATTGACTTTATTGCACGGGTTTACTCCCACTTGGCTCAGTCTCTTCCTTCATAACGGCAAGCTGCCTGCCGAGAGCATCCCACAAAGCACAAACTCCCTAGCTCCAGCGATGACCCTCCAGGATCTCTGGGCAAATTGCAATAGTGGTCTGAAAGAGACAGTCCGGGGAACGAACACACGGCCTTCAGAGCGTGAACCAGACCGCTTGACCACTAATATCTCTTACCCACCCCCTCATCCTACCTGGTGTTTCATGATGAAGACATGCGAGATTCACCGTAACACTAAGTCTGTAATTAGAGACAGTTTTCTTCCAGGTGACTGTTGCTACTTTCTTGTATTCTTTTAGTGATAGAGCTGCGGTAAAGTTGTGGTTAATGCCGTTGCTCGCCACTATAGTGGTCCGGGTTTAATCCTCAGCAGTGGTAGAATTATGAAAAATGAGCACCAGGAAATTGCCATGATTTTCTAGGAATTGTATGGGAAGAAAATGCGACGAGGGCTAGCATTAGTTCCTCACCCCATTTGAATTATGGCCTAGAATATGTAACACTTCACTCCCCAACTGCATTGACTGCTATAGAACAACACATTAGCAATGAGAGATGTTAATGGATTCAGCAGCTACCAGGTACATAAATCAACAAGACATGTTCTGAATTGATTATAAACATTGACGCATTTAGAAATTTTTGACAAACCGTTAAACATTTTGGCACTTTCTAAGTCGATTTGAGATGTTTATTAATTTAGCAGCTACTAGGTGAACTGATCAACGACATTTCATTTTCTCACTTAATCAGAAATGCGATTGAATTCAGCAGCTACAAGTTAAACTGTTCAATGCCACGTCATTTCTCCAATTCTTAGTTTTAAAAAGAAAAAAAACTAAATAAATAAACACCCGGGTGGCTGATGGATAAGATGGTCTCTTCCCACCACGTGGGACGTATGTTCGATACGCAATAAGGCTCAGGTTTGAATCCTAGCCTGTACACTGCTGGTAGACATCTGTTGTGATGTGGTTTCCAGGGAAGCTGTAAGGGACATAATGAACGAAGAGGGGAAAGGGTGATACAATCGAGTCTGGAAACAAATGGAAACTGTGAATTGATCGGAGAAATAGGACGCGGACAGTGGGGATTTTTTGGGCACGTTGTGAGGAGAAATGGACTTTAAGGATTAGTGACAGCTGGCGGTACTGGTTTAAGGGAAGAGGGGAAGAGGGCAACAAGTTGAAGACGGGAAAATTGATGTTTGGATGACCTGTCCGCTTGGAAATGTCGTGAATAGAGCACATACCTGATCATAGAATGTTGGTCCTAGAAATGTCGTGAATAGAGCACATACCTGATCATAGAATGTTGGTCCTAGAAAAGTGGTGAGCTATGACCGCCAGCAATCTATCACACAATGCAGGGGTTGATATGAGTCTACGCGTCGACTGCTTGGGCAATAGGCCTTTATTCCCGACGCACCCGTGGAAGTTAAACCGATCAACAAACGCCCGAAGAAGTCGGATGAGTCGACAGAAAGGTGCAAATATCGCAACTCTTCTGTAAACAGACACATACGCATTTTCCTCAAAACAAACATTTAGGGGGAAAGAATAAAGAGAAGTATTCCCCGACACATCACCAGGAGGCGTGTGTATACCATAAAGAAATAAAATAAACTATACTGTTGTGGTGGTGGAGATACAGTCACACACTTAGAGTCGCTGATAGTAATGATTCCAATATTTAATCTCGTGGCAAATCAAGACGTGTGTCGTAATTTGGAGGTGACAGGTTCAAATCCCGTGGGGTAACTATACTTTTCAGTTGTTATGTTGTCTTGTTTATTTTCCAGTCTCTACTTCTTCCTTCTACTTCTATGTGAGCCAAACAATACCAGATAATTTATTTATTTATGAGCTGTCTAGGTGGCCTCAAATGGTTCCTCAGCTGATATTCCAATATTTGTATAGGCCAATCGTCACTAGATCGGTGATCTGGACAATATCACATCACCCGCCTCTACTTCCAGTACCATTTTGTGTTACATATTTTCGGCTGGCACAACATGGGAATCCAGATCAGTGTTTTAAACATATCCTTGTTCCAGAGGGATTCGAGCACACGACAATAGGACCATCAGGCAAGCGCACTAATCACAGAGTGACGGCGGGTAACTCAATGAATCTGGAGCAGATGAAGCCTAAAACTATTGCCTTCTAGATAGACCAGAAAACAGACACAAACTGGAGATAGCATATTCGAATGACAACGTTGTACCAATAAGTCTACGGGATTCATGAAACAGTACCTCGCTGGTTCATGGACTGCTCATCCTTCCCCAGAAAGGCGTATGTCTTAGTGTATGGTGCTGTGGTTTTGGGGATAGCAGTTTAAAAATTCCTCGTAATATTAAGTCGAGGCATAAACAACTGTGTGCAATTTGAAAGCAGACCATCTTGCATTGATTTCGATGATATGAGGCGTCAGCAGTTCAGAAAGCAATGGCAAACTACTGAACTTACATTGTATAATAAATCACAAACGGCCAATAAATGTAGTTAAAAAGTAAAGGCCCCTCATACACACCTATGGTGCATTGTGCACGTGGGGCTTGACCCATATTTGTATAGACCAACCGAGATTAGTGGGTCATGTGAGCGGTATTTACTTCCCTAGATATTTCCTAGCACCCGTCTAGGATTGGTCGACCTGGAGCACAGGTGAGTTTAAACATTCTAAACCGATTCGATGCGGATTGAACCCAAGGCTTTCGATACGGCAGGCGTGCGTCAAGCCACCACACTACTGTGGCTCCCAATAATTACTGAGGTTGATTGTAACGTCCTCTAAAGGACATGCAACTAACTTGTTTCTATTGGTGTATGTGTAAAACAAGCAAACAACCCAACAAACAACACTGGAGAACAAATAAAAGACATCTATCTGTAATGTAAATGATTTTTAAAAAATGATGAAATAAAAGACATCCGGCTTCCTGGCTTAGAGGTTATGACTTTTCTCCGTAATCTCGTATACTCTCGTCGGTGACGTGATGACGGTGAGAATCAGCAGTGGTTCGAATCGCATCGGTAACTTACGGGGTATGTGAGCCGGTCGCTCAGAAAGCAATGGCAAACTACTGAGCGTAATCTTGCCAAGAAATCAACATACAGCTGAAAGATGCTGGTGTTGACAGCGATGTCCTGTAAAGGATATGTACACACACAAAAAATCTGTAATGTAAATGTACGCAAAGTTGTCTACCGTGTACAAAGAGGTCAATATTGCTCTCAACAGCTCTATGCCAGGAATTCATGAGCTTCTAGAAATAATTATACATAACCAGCAGTTGAGCCAAACGAGAATTTATGTGTCCGGAAACTAGAAACTGTAAATGCCCATCCATAAACTTTCCGTCACTCCGTGGAAATGAAACAAAAAAAAAAAAAAAAGACAATCTGGCAGTTCAGATTTCTTTACTGAAATTTACAGACGAACAAAAACAAAATGTGAATGAACCGAGCACGGGGTGAGAAAAATTGATTCCTCCTTAATTGTTATTAAAATATTTCATTAAAATACAATCTGTCCGGTTGCAGAGACAAATACACGTGTGTGAACAGCAGTGCGTGATATGTGGGAATGTATTTATTTTCTTCTTTATTACTGACTGATGGGGAGTTTCCGAGATGCAGTGGATACGCCGGCCTGCCTTGCGCTACGAAGGTTGTGGCTTCGATTTCAAGCTACGACATTCAATTCACAAGTGCAATTTTCTCCGAAGACTCCTGGGGGTCGTCGTTGGATCTATGGAGTTCGTGCTTTGTAGGCCTCCATGAGGAAAGAAAACGATCCATATGGGATAAAGTTAGTTAGTTAGTTAGTTAGTCGAGGTTCCAACTTCACGGCAACGGGTCGTCCCCATTATACTCCGTTCCATTGTCAGTGAATATCACACAAAATGCTTCCCACTGTCCAATGCGAAAAGGCAACATATGGGGTAAAAACCCGGTGCAATGAAGTCGATCATCTTGCCTTTTAGCACCATTTTATTGGATAGCGAACGTGTTGCATGGAGGGCAAATATCAGAAATGGAATAAAGACAAAGGGGAAAATTATTGCAGAAAAGTCACACACCAAGCGTTTGAGACGTAAGATGGTGCATGATGGTGGAAATGACCACGTGTTCACATGCACCCACTGTGAACGGACATTTATCAGTCACACTCGCTACCGCCATAGTTAAAAGTTATTATGCCTTTTTAAAGCACAAACTATCGTCTTTCTAGACGGCAAGGTGCCAATGGATGGATGGATTGGATAGCGATAGCTGTGGTGGCACAGTGGTTAGTTCGAATCCCTGCCGAAACAGTCACGTGGCTTTTTTTTTTCTTTTGCGCACTTCTTTCCAGGGCAATGAATCAAAGTTAGTTATACACCGTAACGGTCAGTGTATCCGACTTCAGCATACAACTTGTGTCTGGTTTCTTTCCTTTAAACAGATTCCATAAAAGGTAACAGGGCTATCCACCCGCAATTGGGTTGTTTTTTATTTTTTTATTTTTCTAATAGGTGTGCCAGCACAGCGGATTACGGCCTACTTTTTGCGGTTTATGGCTACCATGTGATTTTCAGCTTGCACGCGTCGCTTCCTGTTTTTCGCTCTTATCTAAGAAGGCCTCTTACTTGATCTGACTATCCAAGAGATCAAGGTCACGTGTGACATCAGTAAGCAACAGCAGCCCTTGCATAAGTTCCCAGCCCGATGCTGACATCGAACCTGGTATCTTCTTAGCCTCGGGCAGACATCGCCACCTGTCACCTCCCGTGTGTTGCCGGGACCCATAAGGGAAGCAAGAAATAGCAACACTGTAGCCTATCACGCATGTCGTAAAAGGCGACTAAGGAGGCTTGATGGTTCCGTCGCCCTGCTACTGAGTTAGTGCGTGGCGCGACACTGTGAGCTGTGAGCTTCGTGTGAAATGCTTTTGAATCTGCCCGAGTTTTGGAACGTGACTGCATGTTCGGAGCGATGGCAGCTGGCTATGTCTCAGAGTTGTCTGGTTTTTGCCTTATGCAGAAATGCGTGGCTGCTGGGCTTCTGGTTGACTGCCACTACCATCGACGATGAACTGTATTTTCGTGGACTGTGTGGGTGAACATCTAGGAAACATCCAGATGGGAAAATGACTGCCGATTCCATCAGAGATGAACTGGATGTTTCGTGGGGGGCTACTGTGTTGACATTCAGGCAGCGGAATTATGCACAGTGTATCTGTGCGGGCTGTTGTTTGTCGAGACTCCTGTCTTTTCCACTTTTCACATTGGGCAGTGAGGAGCATTTTATGTGATATTCACTGGCACAGGAACGGAGCATAATGGGGACGACCCGTTGCTGTGAAGTTGGAACCGCGACTTACTAACTAACTAACTAACTAACTAACTAACTAACTAACTAACCTGTCACCTACGTCTACCCCTCCTAGTATCAATCACCAGCAGAGGCTTAATTATTTTTTCCGACTTGGAGTCTCTGGATCGGACCCAGCTTCACGAACATAGGTGTCAGGGAATTGTCAGAATTGTCTAGGAAACAAAGGCGCCGAGGAAGAGAACTGGTCAATCCACCTCAGTGTGTCGTGGCTTAGAATAAGTGAAGGCTTAGCACTTGACATCCAGCAGTAGTAATCTGCAGTGGATCTACCTGTATCTTCATGGCGTGGCATCCAGCAGCAACACATTTCTGTGGATCTACTTTATTTCCATGCCTTATCATCCAGCAGCAAAACTTTGCGGTGGATCTACCCGTACTTCCATGCCTTGTCATCCAGCAGCAAAACTTTGCTGTGGATCTCCCCGTACTTCCATGGCGTGGGATCCAGCAGCAAATATCTGCTGTGGATATACCTGTACTTCCATGGCGTGGGATCCAGCTGCAAATATCTGCTGTGGATATACCTGTACTTTCATGGCGTGTCATCCAGCAGCAACAATCTGGCGTGGATCTACCTGTACTTTCATGGCGTATCATCCAGCAACAACAGTTTGCTATGGATCTACCTGTACTTTCATGGCGTGTCATCCAGCAACAACAGTTTGCTGTGGATCTACCTGCACTTACTTGACGTGGCATCGGTTCTATACATAGAAGCCGAGGGACTTGCTGTCGCCACCAATATTTCTTGCTGACCCGGTGGTCAGTGTTGGAATCAACATCGAGCCTGATTCCCTGCGACCGAACCCAGCCTAAAATGGATGCCAGAAAATGTCACGGGAAATAAAGGCGGTCGGCGTGACATTGACCACATCACTTATCGAGGCCGATCGTCTATGAAATTATGGGCTAGCACTATTTTCCCACAAGTTCCCTAGATGTACACAAAGGTCCTTGAATTTAGTTTCATCTTTGCGATTTCGAACTACCATGTGATTTTTAGCGATCACAACTTACACGCGGAGCTTAATTATTTTCGCTCTTATCCGAAAATTATCCATATCCTTATCCTTTTGCCGCTCTGCGGAGAAGAAGTTACGAAGGCAATTCATAATCCCCCATACCGCGTTCGAAACACAGCTGGTGGCATATTGGCAGCAGAACGCTTTGCGTCAGTTTTCATACAATGGTATGCATGCTGGTCGTTCACAAAGCAGTGGGGAATAACTGAACGTAAACTTGCCACACACACACACAAAAAACGAGAAAAAGAGTGCTGAAGATCTACATGGAACCTGTACTTTTGTATGGATGTGAAGCATGGACAATGAGAAGACAAGCTGAAAAACATATGATGGCTGTGGAAATGTGGTTTTTGAGGAAAATGCAAAGAATACCATGGACAGACAGAAAAACTAATGAACAAGTCCTACAAGAAACAAATGAACATCGTAAATTGATTAGAGACATTAGGCGTAGACAGTCAAAATATTTTGGGCATGTTATGAGAAGAAATGACTTGGAGAACTTAATGACAACTGGCAAGATCGAAGGGAAGAGACCAAGGGGAAGACCAAGAAGTAAATATCTGGATGGCAAGGCCACGTGGCATGGTCGAGACAGAAACACAGAGCTGATCCACGACTTTAGTGATCGAGTGAGATGACAAAACATGACCGCGGACGTTTATCGGCATGGCACATGATGGATGAACACTTGCCAAGGGATCACAAACAGCTAAACAATGATGGGGTTGACTGCAACATCATGTAAAGAATATACAACTAACTTGATCCAAGAAGGCTAACTAGACGACCTCACTACCCGGGAGATGAGAGGAGCGAGTGATACCACTAGGCACCAGAAGTTCTGAATTCACAGTAAAGATCCGCTAAGTAACAAATACAGTTAAGTCATAAAAAGTTAGTTACATATTCCTTACAAGACTCGGCTAGTCAACCCCAACGTGTTTTGGCTGTTTGTGATGTCTTGGCCAGTTTGCCCTCAGTAGTTTGCTATTACTTTATGAACGACCGGCACTCACGCCTCTATTTGGGAACCAGCGCAAAAAACCCAGCGTCTGCTTCCAAATCTCCTGCAGCTGTATTTCGAACGCAGTATGAGGGAGCCACAGAACCGGTTAACTCATAAACAATATTATAAATAGTAAATAAGTACATTTTGGCTACATTAACCCTTCGTATTCACTGCACCATATAAAGTGGCTCCAAAATGGCCCAACGTTTTCTTTGATATAACCGTTGTTTCTGTTTCCGCGATATTCAAGGAAGGTCCTGTTTTGCCACTCTCTGTTGCTTCTATACCCACAAGTTGTTTCACATATTTCACGTTTATTTTTAAGATACTTCACTTCTTTGTATGTTATTTGTCTGACGAAGATTATTTACTTTATAATCTTCAACTGCCGGTCTCCCTGGCCTAGGTGTTGAACGACTTTCTCCGTAATCCCGTTTATCCACGTGGGGTAACGCAGCGCGCGAGAATTGGAAGCGGTTCTCGCCGCGTTGGTAACTTACGGGATAAGTTAGCCGGCCGCTCAGAAAGCAATGGCAAACTTCTTTTTTTTCATATTCCTTACAGGACGTTGCATTCTACATCAGCATTTTCACCTGCTGTTGATATACTAGGTAAGATTAAGCTCAGTAGTTTGCCATTGCTTTCTGAGCGATCGGCTCACATATCCCCGTAAGTTACCAACGCGGCGAGAATCGCTACCGTTTTTCG
>JACEFZ010009457.1:160000-175000 GCA_014155875.1 Cepaea nemoralis
AAGATTCATATCATCGAAACGTCTTTTGTTGTGTCCTAGAATGCTTATTTTTATTTTATTATAAAATGTTTTGGGTTGTCTCTCTCTTATTTTTTTTTAAAAATTTGTTTGGATGTTCACTTTGTGATGTATGTTCACCTTTATGGAGTCTGTTGTAAGATACGTACACTGTGTTCATGTTTGGTATATGTAATCTTTCTGCAGGAGCTACACATACCTGTTTGTATGTCCTATTGTAAATAGTCACAATGCAATTACGTCCAAAACAAACATTCAGGTCGAACGCAGAAGAAGCAGCAGTAGAAGAATGTATATGTTGCAGAATACAGCGAGTAGTAAAGAAGAAACAGCCATATTCTGCGAGGCAAGATGTTATCACCAACGAAAACTGAGTCATAAACAGCATTATCATTCGACAAATGGCATCAATACAAAGAACAAACACGTATCAGTAGATACTAAAAAAGCACTGTACAACAGAATCGTTCTACCACTTCAACTCTATCAATACTTTACCTAGGCTATGATATAAAATAGAAATGAGATTCCTGAGAAGAATACTCAATTTATCAAGAAGACAGAAGCTAAGAAATGATGAAATAAGTATTAAAGTGGGAGTAATAGCAGCGCTAGATTTAATCAGAAAGCTGGGTGAAATGGTTCGGCCACATATCTAGATCATGGACTGACAGCATACCACAACAAGCAGTCATATACAGACCAAACGGAACCAGAAGAAGAGCCCGACCGCGATAGACAGAGGGAATAACAGAGTCCATGGGACTACATTCATCCAGATTGACTACATACACACACATACAAGATTTAGAAATGCAATAACAGACGTGACGACAATATCAGGCGCTGTCTATAACGGTGATCAAGTCTTACAACGTGGACAAGTAAAAGTAAGAATGATGTCATAAACTCATTTGGTACTTTTAATATGTGTAAAATTACAGTAAATGAAAAGTAATTCTAAAGTCATCATCATCATATAGTGCCGCGCGGCTGGCGTGGGCGATCATGATTTGTCTCAACTTGCGATCTTCCAGGGTATGGGTAAAATAACGGGTTAACTCCCTTGTCTGGTTGTCACAACATGTTCCAGTTTTTTTTTTCTTAATGTGGCCAATAAAATATGATGACTGCCTCTTTCTAATGTTTGTTATAAATTCTACAGCTATTCTAGAAAATTTCAAGAATGGTTTCTTGCAGAACTGTTGCCGGTGAGCAATAATTGTTGGCCAAAGCAAGCAATTGCATTGTGAATACACTACACCAAGAATTATGTGGAAGCTGTAGAAATGTGGTTTTATGGAAGAATAAGCACACCGCGAACTGATAAAAGTATATCTTGAAAGAAGTGAACTCACAAAGCGAACTGGTTACTTGCTTCATCATCATGTGTCATGCCGATAAGCGTGGGCGGTCATGTCTCGCCATTGCACATGATCATTAGAGCCGTGGATCAGCTCTGTGTTCTTGTCTCGACCATGCCATGTGGTCTAGCCATCCAGGTATTTACTTCACTGCTTTCATACTCGCGCCAGAATACAATTCACATTCTTTGCACACTTCACGAGAAGAGGAAAGCTGGTTGAAGTATGTTGTGACAACGGGAAGGTAGGAGGGGAAGAGGGATGAGGGCGTAGACCTAGAGAGAAGAAGATGGACAGTTTGACATCATGGCATGGAGGTATATAGGTTTTAGAACTGACTGACAGTACACGAGACGGGAGGCTGTGATTGACAGTACACGAGACAGAAGGCTGAGATTGACAGTACACGAGACAGAAGGCTGTGGACAAACATGATCACCAACACCACACGGCATGGACTATAAGAAGAAGATCATGACCACGTGATCTTCTGGTGACATCCGGTTTCAAATTCATTAGCCGGAGGTCAGCAAGGCCGAATGAATAAGAGCACCCGTTCTTAAACATCCGGTATATTGATGCCGAGGTAGCGGGTTCAACCCCTACACCGGTCAGCTGGGCTAACATGTTGACTTGTCGTCCTTGACATGGGGGAGTAAATTACAAGTGCCCCAGAAGTCGGAGTCGGTTCCTCTTAGGGAAAGCTAACCCACTCGCAAACACCAGTCCATTGCACTGGAAGTAGTAGCATGTGTATTGACTACCCTTGAGTTCAAACCGAGCGAAGCCCTACACAAAAATTGCATTAACCACAGTTTGATTAATTCTAAATTTGAAGGCAAGTTATCAACTTCTTGCAATAAATATTTCCTCGTTGATTTTCTCCTCTTCAAATTCATTTCATTCTTATACTTCTTAAGCCAGCTGTTGCTCAATTATAAAGACATCGTCGTCACCTAAGACTTTCCAATGGGG
This sequence comes from Cepaea nemoralis, assembly GCA_014155875.1. Classification (NCBI taxonomy): domain Eukaryota; kingdom Metazoa; phylum Mollusca; class Gastropoda; order Stylommatophora; family Helicidae; genus Cepaea; species Cepaea nemoralis. Next base: position 162,358 of record JACEFZ010009457.1, read on the forward strand.
ATCCAATAATTCAACAGCAGTGCTTTTATCGACACGCATTTCTTTCTCCCAACAATATCCGCCCCTGAGAGAACTAGAGCCAGATGACGCAATAATCTTATTCTCTTTATTGAATCAACAAATTGCCAACACTTCACCAACAGTTTCATCTAATGCACTTCTCAAATGGGAGTTTCCATGACAAAGTGGTTACAGCGGCTGCTTCGCGCTCCGAAGGTTGTTGGTTCGATTCCAGTGACATCATTCGGTTCACGAGTGCAATTTGCACATATACATCTATATCTAATTTCTCTAATCTATATGCAGTTTCCAGTTGTCTCTTGTATGACTTTTTTATTCGTTTTCCTTTGCATCCATGATATTCTTTCTATTGTCCACAGAAAGAACATTTGCACTGCTATTAGATCAGTGGTTCTTAACATTTTTGGCCCACATCTCCCCCCTTTCGTATTTCCTCCCTATAAATCCCCCACCCCTACACAGTATACGTAGAATTGGAAGCTAAATTTAATAACACATACTAGAACAAGTCTAGACGTCTACATCAAACGTGATTTACGGGTCTACTTACGTTATAAAACCAATTTCAGAAGGGCGAGAAGCACAGAATAGTAAAGTATCGAAGGAAAAAGAATATCAGGTAATCGGTTCTCGTATTAACGCGATCTTTTAAATAATCTTAATTCCCCCCCCCCCCCCCACCCCTGAAAACCCCAAAATTCCTCCCTTGGGAAGAATTCCCCACTGGTTGAGAGCCACTGTATTAGATTTTCTTTTGATTATGTGGCTGTTTCGGGATTTGAAATTTAAATATTGAGCACAACCCACTACTGGCAACGCCGATCGCATTCTGGTATGAACCTAAGGCCTATCCACGTCAATATGGAAGCACTATACTCGAGTTTCGCCCTCATTTGAGCTCGTCAGTAGTGCATATCCCTGACCGGATCCGGAAACAGTTCCGGATCACGCGTGTGAAACGGGTGTGTAACCACGCGGCACACACTGGACACACCAAATTATCACAACAGAACATCACAACGCTACCCATCGTAGGCTATGCTCAAGATTGCCCAATCGCCGCGACCGACGTCCGTCAATCGATGGGACCCGAACGATCAGGACTTCTCACTGGCAAGGAACACCAGGCCTTCTAAATCCAGTGAGCAATAATCAATTGATTATGTGGCTGTTTCGGGATTTGAAATTTAAATATTGAGCACAACCCACTACTGGCAACGCCGATCGCATTCTGGTATGAACCTAAGGCCTATCCACGTCAATATGGAAGCACTATACTCGAGTTTCGCCCTCATTTGAGCTCGTCAGTAGTGCATATGCCTGACCGGATCCGGAAACAGTTCCGGATCACGCGTGTGAAGCGGGTGTGTAACCACGCGGCACACACTGAACATTTAGATGTTTCTTTGCTTGTTGCTCATTATCTATGTTTCGCGGCAAAACAACGTACGTACCAGTTTTCATGTTCTATCTTCCCCATAGCTATTGACCTAAAAAAGAGTGGGTTGAAGTAATGGCAGACAGGACGGACTGGCACAATGTTATAGTAACACTGTGTCGTGACTGCAAAAAATGGGCAGCGGGCCGCACAGAGTTTGAGGTGCACCAACTGATCCAGTGTAATACACATCAAGGTGACATAATAAGGTATGCCGGTGGGTCAGTGGTGTGAAACAAGCGGAGTGGTTGGGGTTTCATTGCTAAGACTAATGGACGATTCTTGAAAAAGGAGAGAATAGCATATGAGGCTACGACCTCCAGCATGAGAATGGAGGTGGAAGCAGTCACAGCGGCATTCCGTTGGTTAGAGGAGACCACTACAACATCGTCTTCATCACAGACTCAAGGAGTATGCTTAGAAAAGTGGATTCATAACAGATTGATAACCCGTATGTGGAACGGATGAGATTGCGGGGGATTGGCAGGGGTTCTGGTAGAATCTCAAAACTGAGATTGAAGATCAGAAGAACTTTCAATTAGATATCGGTGGGAACAATTAGTAGTGTGACTCTTCGCTGGCTGTTTAACAAGGGGACGGAGCGCATATGGGAATGTCCTGAGTGCAGTGATGTTGGTTCTTAGCTCAACTCAACTCAACTCAACTCAACGTATCCCACATACCTCAGTCTCTCTCAGCAGAGAAGTTAACTGCCTGCCGACAGAGTCACACAATTCGATATTCGTAGCTCCAGCCGGGACACCTTGGGGCCTCCGAAAATAAACGGCACTCCGGAACTGAACGACGGGAAAATAAGACGAACCCACGACCCTCTGATTACGAGACACACCAACTAACCACTTGGCCACTGAGAATCCAATGCTTTCTTAATGGGGGTTTTTTTTGGCGTTCGCTCGCTTTGTATTCAAGCGTAGTCCATACGAGTGCTACTACTGGTATAGATTGACTGGATTTATTTTTACGTTTGGATTAGTTTTGCCTATTATCAGTGTCCCTCGTCATCAGGCGAACCCACGCCGACTTCTGTGGAATTTTCGTTACCAAGACAAGGACGCGAAGTCAACATTTTAGATCAGCTGACCCGTGAAGGGGTTGAACCAGCGACATTGACATCAGCGCTTCGCAAGGTTAGGAGCGAGCGCTCTTATTGTTTCGGTCATGCTGACCTATTCTTAATGGTTTCATAACAGAACAGGGATTTGGCGACGAATGTCGAGTAATCTGGCCGGCACTGACCACAGTTTCAGAAGCACAGTTCAAGATCTCAGCTTATTGAAAGGCTTAAAATGTCGCTTGAAAGTCGACAGTGTCGACTTTATTGCATCGGGTATTATCCCATATGGTTCAGTCACTTTCTACAGCGTGGACTGCTGAAAACGTAGCACAAAGCACGAACTCCTTAGCTCCAGCGACGAAACCAGAAGTCTCAAAAAAAAAACCATCGTGAACCGTGAACCCGGAATCGAACCCACACCCTTCGGAGCCCGAGTCAGGTGGCTTGACTACCTCGCCACGGAGTCTCCCTTATTGAAAGGACAAACCCCTATGTCAAACGATGTTGAGACCAGCTACAGACCCTGCAGGCAATTTCCAGAACATTCGGGAAAATAAGTAGGTATCCGGAGTTGGAGGCCGTGTATAGGCTCCTGAACTGTACCGATTGTAGCTAATCCTACCACTAGACAAGATTGAATTTAGGCGTCAGTGCGCTGGTAACCCGAAGCACCAAACACTATTCCATCACGGCCCAATGCTTAGAGATAAGGCGTTTCAATTTACACACTGCTGGAATCGATCTTGGCAGTTGAAATGTCATTAATGGCAGTTTGTTAGTGACTAGCCTTTTCTCATCTTCATCATGTGCCATGCCGATAAAAGTGAGAGGTCTTGTTTGTACATCTCATACGATCATCAGAGTCGTGGATCAGCTCTGTGTGTTTGTTTCGATTATTCCATGTTGCCAAGCCATCTAGATGTTTAACTCTCAGTTTTCCCTTGTTCTTTTCCCCTCAATTTCGCCAGTTGTCACAAAGTTTTCCAATTTATTTCTTCTCATAACGTGCCCAAACAATCAGGACTGTCTGCTATAATTTCTCCAATCAGTTTACGGTTTTCATCTGCTTCTTGTAGGAATTGCTCATTGGATTTTCTATCTATTCATGGTGTTCGTTGCATTTCCTTGAGAAACCAAAATTCCACTGTCATTAGATAAAAGTAGAGGTTCTCTGTAACACTTCAACACTCTTTTTCTCGTTGCAATTTAAATCTGCTTATTGGTCAGTATGGTTTCCATCTTGCAAAATGCTACCTTTGCGTAGCGATACTTGTTCTAATCTCTTCAAGGCACCTCTAATCAAATGTTATGACTGTTTCCAGATCGTTGTGCCGTTACACTTGTTTAAGAATTTTCCCATTTAGCATTATATTGAATTGTGGTATTTCTGTCTAGTTAAAGACGACCATCATCGCCCTCTTTACAACATACCGGTATACAATGAAATAAGGGCACACTTGTAAACGTCCTGCGGCCTGCTGGGTATATTGTAGTTACTTACAGAGATCCTGTTCCACTGCTGGGACAATTTGGGTTTACGGGAGGCAAAGTAAAGGAACCTTTTTACGTGGCTTGAGGTGTAAAGGCATGTGGTGTTAACCCCATATGTTTATAGCACATCCGCAGCTGTTGTTCTTGTTGTGTTTGTTGATGGTGTTGTCTTTCACATATGCGTCGTGGGGAGGAGTTTTTGAAGTTCCAGCGCATGTGACTAGCACCTTTCCCCCAATTTCCTCCATGTTTCATGAGCAGTATTTTTCTAGGATTAAGTAATATTCCCTAACGGATTGCTAGAGTTGTCAAAGGTTCCTTAGCTACTTCACTGTTTTAAATGTGCTACTTCTATCCTGTCCCACTCATGAACACTATATAACTCATTCCAATTACGGGGCCTCGATAGAGTCCACAATTGTTGTTTTTCCTCACTACCTTCAATATCTGTCTCCGTGGTGAAGGAATTACGGACACAGTTTGTAATCCCGCATACCAGCGTTCGAAACACAGCTGCGGGCGATTTGGTAGCCGACCGCCGTGCGTTGGTTGTGTTACGAAATGGTGTCTGTGCCGGTCGTTCAGAAAGCAAAGGTGAACTTTTTTTTTAAATTCGCATATCCTTTTTACAGGACGTCGCTGTCAACATCAGCATCTTTCAGCTGATTGTTGATTTCTTGGCAAGATTACGCTCAGTAGTTTGCTATTGCTTTCTGAGCTGCCGGCTCAGTTATTCCGCAAGTCACCAGCGGGGGTAGAACCGCTTCCAGTTCTCGCCCGCTGCTTGGATAAACGGGATTACGGAGAAAGTCGTGTAACCCCTCGGCCAGAGAGACCGGCAAAGGGTGAACTACTGAACGTGAAACTTGCTAAGAGATCATAACAGCAAAAAAATTATGGTGTTGACTGCGACGTCCTGTAAGGGATATGCAAGTAACTTTTAATCTTCAATATTATGTCTATGCCTTTCCTCTCCGATACATTTCCTAATACCCATTTTAGCTTGGTCGGACTTACTCGAGGTTTATTTAAAACATTCGCCTCGATGGGGGATCGGAAGACATGACTATCGGGAAGGCAGACAAGCATGCTATTCACTCTTTTCCCTTCAAGTTTGCCAGTTGTCACAGTTTTCCAGTTTATTTCTCTTCTTAGCATGTCAAAACAGTCATGACTGTCCAATCCTACTTTGTCTAATCAGTTTAAGGTTTTCATTTGTTTCTTGTAGGACTTGTATTCATTTTTTTCCCTTCCGTCGGAAAGCACACTTCCTCTGCCTTTATATTGTTTTCAGATTGTCTGCTATTGTCCATGTTAACACGCATACAACAGTATGGGTTCTAAATAATACTGTAATACTCTTTTTCTCACTGCTGTGCAAATGGCCAATGAAAACCAAACCAAGCCAAATATAGCTACATAACGCACAGACAAACACATTCACATTATGAATGAAATAATTCTGGGGCGAAACGGACCGCACAGACGAGGAGTAAACAGCTCGTTAAAATCATTCGCCGGGCATGAGAAGGCAGGAACGGCAAACACAAGAACAAACTCCGTGATTACGATCTGTCGAATGGATAGTAACATGCCTGGCTGTACATAAATATTTAATAACTTTTGATTATCCAACAGCCTGTACCTGGCTGCTTGCTGGCAACGATAAGAGCTGAATTTTAAGTTTGGTCACATTTGGATATTTTCACAGCCGAGTTTGATATCTGCGTGGGTCGATACTAAAAGTAATGATTCACCGAACCGAATTCGAGAAGAGCAAATAACATATGTTTCTTTATAGCTGCAAGGGATACAATCAATTGTGTATTAGATTCCCGATGGGCAATGGAATGGGAGGGGGGGGGGGTGTGTCATTTCAAAAGGAAGTACCTACATCCTGTAGGGAAAGCTATATATGCTTTTCTTTACTTCTTTTTCTTGTTCTACTCATTTACCTCCTCCTGCGCCTGCCTCCTCCACCATGTTCATTCACTTTCCTCATTCTCGCCTACTTCTTGTTCTTGTTCATCTGCACCCCTCCTCTTCGCCCGTATCGCCTCCTCCTCTTCCCCCTTCTCCATGTTTTTTCTCTTTCTTCTTTACAAACCTGCATTGTTTGAGCGTTATGATATGATCCTCCAAATGTTTGGCATCTGATATTTGAATGAGGTTGATGCTGATTGCACAAATATGTGATGCCAAAGATAGTGTAGCTTTCCACATACGCTTTGTTTGGTCTATAAACATATGGGTCACGCATCATTTGCTTAATATGCCTTAAAGTGCGTACAACCGTCTTGTGCTTTACGTAACTATACTTTGCTTCATTTTATCTACTGTACTGTACTTTACTTTACATTACTTTTCTTTACTTTACTTTATAACCCGACTGGAACTGGTATTGGGAGTCTTCGCTGGTTGTTGGAGATGAGGACAGAGCTCACACGTTAATGAATATCCCGAGTGACATAATGTCGGTTCTTGACATCAACTCAACTCAGCTCTATTTGACCTCGCTGGACTAGACTATCCCAGTTAATAGAACCGTTTCTCCAACACCAAGCAACTACTAGTGTTAAATCACGTGTACACAGCCAGCCCTTACTTGAAGTGATCAATTTTCCGAGACAGAAAGAACTCAATGAATCACAGTAACCAATCACAGTATAGTATTTTGATTTATATAACGGTCGTCCCATAGTAAACACTGTCATTGAAGCGTGAAGCGTTTTATCTTCACATACTCTGGGAGTCTCCGTGGCGAAGTGGTCACGCTGCCAACCTTACGCTCGGAAGGTTGTGGGTTCGATTCTGGACGACGTCGTTCTATTCACGAATACCGTTTTCTCGGAGCCACCAGGGGTTCGTCGTTGGAGCTACGGAGTTCGTACTCTGTGCGGCACTTTAGACAAGTCGCCCTACGGAAAGAGACTGAGCCATATGGGATAAAACCCAGTGCAATGAAGTCGATCTTCTTGTCCTTTAAATCCCTTTTAACACATACTCTATGTCGCGACATATGACGTGAGGGGGACAGCTCAGTTCCTCGTCACTTTTCCTTCACAGACAATTCTGAAAATGATCTGCTATCAATGTGTATAAATCCTGAGTCACACTCTGTACTCATCCTATTGTTCTTGTTGTTTTTGTTGATGGTGTTGTCTTTCACATATGCGTCGTGGGGAGGAGTTTTTGAAGTTCCAACGCATGTGACTAGCACCTTTCCCCCAATTGCCTCCATGTTTCATGAGCAGTATTGTTCTAGGATTAAGTAATATTCCCTAACGGATTGCTAGAGTTGTCAAAGGTTCCTTAGCTACTTCACTGTTTTAAATGTGCTACTACTATCCTGTTACACTCATGAACACTATATAACTCATTCCAACTACGGGGCCTCGATGGAGTCCACAATTGTTGTTTTTCCTCACTACCTTCAATATCTACCTCCGTGGTGAAGGAATTACGGACACAGTTCGTAATCCCGCATACCCGCGTTCGAAACACAGCTGCAGGCGATTTGGTAGCAGATCGCCTTGCGTTGGTTGTGTTACGAAATGATGTCGGTGCTTGTCGTTCAGAAAGCAAAGGTGAACTACTGAACGTAAACTTGCTAAAAGAACATAACAGCAAAAACATAATAGTGTTGACTGCGACGTCCTGTAAGGGATATGGAAGTAACTTTATGTTGTATTATGTCTATGCCTTTCCTCTCCGATACATTTCCTAATACCCATTTTAGCTTGGTCAGACTTTGACTAGAGGTTTATTTAAAACATTCGCCTCGATGGGGTATCGGAAGACATGACTATCTGGAAGGCAGACAAGCATGCTATTCACTCTTTTCCCTTCAAGTTTGCCAGTTGTCACAGTTTTCCAGTTTATTTCTCTTCTTAGCATGTCAAAACAGTCATGACTGTACAATCCTACTTTGTCTAATCAGTTTACGGTTTTCATTTGTTTCTTGTAGGACTTTTATTCATTTTTTTTCCTTTCCGTCAGAAGTATCCTTTGTATTTTCCTCAGAAAGCACACTTCATCTGCCTTTATATTGTTTTCAGATTGTCTCCTATTGTCCATGTTAACACGCAAACAACAGTACGGGTTCTAAATAATACTGTAATACTCTTTTTCTCACTGCTGTGCAAATGGCCAATGAAAACCAAACCAAGCCAAATATAGCTACATAACGCACAGACAAATACATTCACATTATGAATGAAATAATTCTGGTGCGAAACGGACCGCACAGACGAGGAGTAAACAGCTCGTTAAAATCATTCGCCGGGCATGAGAAGGCAGGAACGGCAAACACAAGAACAAACTCCGTGATTACGATCTGTCGAATGGATAGTAACATGCCTGGCTGTACATAAATATTTAATAACTTTTGATTATCCAACAGCCTGTACCTGGCTGCTTGCTGGCAACGATAAGAGCTGAATTTTAACAGTTTGGTCACATTTGGATATTTTCACAGCCGAGTTTGATATCTGCGTGGGTCGATACTAAAAGTAATGATTCACCGAACCGAATTCGAGAAGAGCAAATAATATATGGTTCTTTATAGCTGCAAGGGATACAATCAATTGTGTATTAGATTCCCGATGGGCAATGGAATGGGAGGGGGGGGGGGGGGGGGGGGGGGGGGGGTGTCATTTCAAAAGGAAGTACCTACATCCTGTAGAGAAAGCTATATATGCTTTTCTTTACTTCTTTTTCTTGTTCTACTCATTTACCTCCTCCTGCGCCTGCCTCCTCCACCATGTTCATTCACTTTCCTCATTCTCGCCTACTTCTTGTTCTTGTTCATCTGCACCCCTCCTCTTCGCCCTTATCGCTTCCTCCTCTTCCCCCTTCTCCATGTTTTTTCTCTTTCTTCTTTACAAACCTGCATTGTTTGAGCGTTATGATATGATCCTCCAAATGTTTGGCATCTGATATTTGAATGAGGTTGATGCTGATTGCACAAATATGTGATGCCAAAGATAGTGTAGCTTTACACATACGCTTTGTTTGGTCTATAAACATATGGGTCACGCATCATTTGCTTAATATGCCTTAAAGTGCGTACAACCGTCTTGTGCTTTACGTAACTATACTTTGCTTCATTTTATCTACTGTACTGTACTTTATATTACGTTTCTTTACTTTACTTTATAACCCGACTGGAACTGGTATTGGGAGTCTTCGCTGGTTGTTGGAGATGAGGACAGAGCTCACACGTTAATGAATATCCCGAGTGACATAATGTCGATTCTTGACATCAACTCAACTCAGCTCTATTTGACTTCACTTGACAAGACTATCCCAGTTAATAGAACCGTTTCTCCAACACCAAGCAACTACTAGTGTTAAATCACGTGTACACAGCCAGCCCTTACTTGAAGTGATCAATTTTCCGAGACAGAAAGAACTCAATGAATCACTGTAACCAATCACAGTATAGTATTTTGATTTATATAACGGTCGTCCCATAGGAAACACTGTCATTGAAGCGTGAAGCGTTTTATCTTCACATACTCTGGTAGTCTCCGTGGCGAAGTGGTCACGCTGCCATCCTTACGCTCGGAAGGTTGTGGGTTCGATTCTGGACGACGTCGTTCGATTCACGAATACCGTTTTCTCGGAGCCACCAGGGGTTCGTCGTTGGAGCTACGGAGTTCGTACTCTGTGCGGCACTTTAGACAAGTCGCCCTACGGAAAGAGACTGAGCCATATGGGATAAAACCCAGTGCAATAAAGTCGATCTTCTTGTCCTTTAAATCCCTTTTAACACATACTCTATGTCGCGACATATGATGTGAGGGGGACAGCTCAGTTCCTCGTCACTTTTCCTTCACAGACAATTCTGAAAATGATCTGCTATCAATGTGTATAAATCCTGAGTCACACTCTGTACTGATCCTATGGAAATCCTGCCCCTGATGTCGACTGAATCCCTAGAAATGAAAGCTCATAGGAGGAAAGACATGATTACAAGCCATTTTTGAAAGGTGTTTCCTGTGTATGACATTGATACCATAAATAATGTAAGGCGATCACACAGATTCTGGAGTCCACGCGATAAGGGAAATGTGATACGAAAAATAAATTCTTCTTCTTCTCCTTCTTCTTCTTCTTCTTCTTCTTCTTCTTCTTCTTCTTCTTCTTCTTCTTCTTCTTCTTCTTCTTCTTCTTCTTCTTCTTCTTCTCTTCTTCTTCTTCTTCTTCTTCTTCTTCTTCTTCTTCTTCTTCTTCTTCTTCTTTTCCCTCTCCCCCTTCATCTCCCAGTGGAGCATAGCTCACAACTAACTCACACGGAGATCTTATAGACTTGATCATGACTTGCTGTATTATTGCAGCTAAAGTTTTCATTAGGAAGAGATAGGCAATCCTCCTTAACCGTCTCTTACGTCAGGCATGACACACTACAGTAGGCTGAATTCGTTACTGCCCTTTCTGGCCCCCGAAACACACGGGTATATTCGCAAGTTAGCTATGAGTATGTACTGGATATCCTTTCCAGCCATCCACTTCCATTTCCTCTATACAGCTCAATGACTGAGTTAAATACGACATATCTAGACAAATCTTCTGGCCTAGGGAATCAACAATTGAAGATAAACTTCATTGACCACTGTGTGAATTAAAAGAGGCAGTAAAGTTTACACAAGAGGCAACATTACGGATATAGACAATCAATATTAAGCAAGCAAAATAAAAAGACTTTTAAAAGGCAAAATATCGACTTCATTGCACCGGGTGTTATCCAATATGGTTCGGTCTCTTTCCGCAAGGCGGCCTGCCAAAAGCGTTGCACAAAGCACCAACGCCGTAGCTCCAGCGACAACCCCCAGGAGTATCTGAGTAATATCGCACTCTTGAACCAGCGACGTAGCCCGGAATCGAACCCACAATTTTCGACACGGGAGGCAAATAGCGCAACAACTTCGCCACGGGAGGCTCCAAAGCGAGCAAAATAAAGAGAGGACTACTGTTATTTGCTATTCAGGCTTGGTTTACTCCCCTTCCACACTAAAACCAGGTCCCATAACCCACCGACTAATGACATGAAGTATCCCGGAAATTCATATTAAATCTCTGGAGCCGTAGGCATGACAGACATGACAGCTGTACATTTATTTAATGAAACAAGCAAACCAGCGTCCCAGACACCCAAAGCTTCCATACGAAACTCAATCTTCATTATTACACACATTTTCCATTTTGTGTTAACGGCCAACGCCACACGTCGTCAACGTTGTATTGTCACAGTTATTTGAACATTTCGGTGTGAATGTCATTGTCAAGATGTATGTTTGAAGGCGCTTGTCGGCTTTCCTAAGATGTACATTTAAAATCGTTTATCGACGCTGTTAAGATGCGAATTTAAAGTCGTTTGTCGCTAAGATTTAAATTTAACACCTTTTGTCGAATTTGCTTTGTCGTAAATTTAAAGTCGTTTATGTACTTTATGTCCGCTCCGTGGCGAAAGTGTTACGGATGCAGTTTGTAATTCCGCATACCGCGTTCGAAACACGGCTGGGGCGATTTGATAGAAGACCGCCTTGCGTTCGTTTTTTTTTATAAAATAATATGGGTGCTGGTCTTTCAGAAAACAAAGATGACCTACTGAACGTAAACTTGCCAAGAGATCACAAACAGCCAAAAATGCTGAGATTGACTGCGACATCCTGTAAAGGATATGCATCTAACTTTTATTTATGTATTTTGCTAAGATGAAAATTTAAATTTTTGTCGACTTTACTATGAATTAATTAAAATCGTTTGATAACTTTACTAAGATTCGCACTGAACATCGTTTGTCGACTTTGCTAAGATGTGCACTTAACATTGTTTGTCGATTTTGCTCAAATGTAAACTTAATATCGTTTGTCGACTTTACTAAGAATGAATTAAAAATCATTTGTCGACTTTGCCAAGATGTGAACTTTACATCGTGTGTCGACTCTACTAAGATGTGAACATAATAATGTTTACTAAGATGTACACTGTAAGTAGTTTGTCGACTTTGCTAAAATGTCGATTTTAAATCGTTTGTCGACGATGCAAAGAATAAAAGTAACATAAATTTTCGAGCTAGCTGCAAAGTAGATTTTAATTCGTTTGACTATTTTGATGAGTTGTAAGTTGTAAATCGTTTGAAGACTTTACAACCAGTGTTAGCATCTAGACCTTTCTGTGGGAGACCCATCATCTATGAGTTTGCCCATACATATATGATGTCTTTCCTTGAATTATTCAGTTCAGTACAATATAATAGAAGAGAATGCAAGTCAGGTCTTAGTCGTACTTGACTGAGCTACCGTATGACAGTAGACAGTACTACCTGCTTTCAGTTATCGCCAAATGCTGGGTGGTGAACAAAAACTCCGACACAGCATATTGTGCCAACAGCTTAGGGCAGAGGAGCGTAATTGGGAGGGCACAAGCCTTATCCTGGTGAGAGGAAATACAACCTAAAGACTAAATGTCATTGCAGGGAAGACAAGGTTTCGTCGGCAACTGGTCTAGGATCGAAGCTCTGACAGGCGGATAGTTAGAGGATTGCTTTGCTGATGCGGCATCTTCTGCAGCTTATCTTATTCCAGATGTAATGGCGATTTCTTTCCTCTAGA
>JACEFZ010009457.1:180000-325387 GCA_014155875.1 Cepaea nemoralis
CTCTCTCTCTCTCTCTCTCTCTCTCTCTCTCTCTCTCTCTCTCTCTCTCTTCCTGTCTATTTGTCCAGCTTTATGTCTATTTGTCTGCTTATCTATCTGTGTATCTATCTGTCTGCCAGTATGCCATACTGTCTACGTTCATACCTGCTTCTCTTATTGTCTCTGTATGTCTGTCTGTCTGTCTGTCTTTCTGTCTGTCTTTCTCTCTCTCTCTCTCTCTCTCTCTCTCTCTCCTCTCTCTCTCTCTCTCTCTCTCTCTCTCTACCTTTTTATCTTGTTGACCATGTTATCTTGTTTGAAGTATAATTTTTGACACACGAGTAAACCTATCATATGTTAAAGTGATATATTTGGTTGTTTCGGGATTTGGGATTTAAAGAGTGAGCACAACCCACAACTGGCAACGAATACGATCAGCGTGTTAAAGTGTTGACTAAATCCACCCAACAACTGACTGAGCAATGGTAGCGTGGTGGCTAGACGCACGCTACCGTACCGGAGATCTTGGGTTCAATCCCCATCGGAACGATTTCAAATGGCTAAAATGACCCTGGTTCCAGGTCGACCAAGCATATGGCTACCAGTAAATGGTTTGGGAAGTAAAGGCGGTCGGCAATATACCAACCACATCAACCACCGAGTGCCGTTTGGTCTATACAATCATGAGTCAGTTTCACATGTCCAATGCTTTAGGTCCTTTACCTACTTAACTTTTACCCACCGTACTGCCCCCGCTGTCAGCAGAGTGTGTATGTCCCTGTAGTGATCACATAAGCCAGACGTTGATCATTACTGGGAAAATATTCAACTATATTGATTTGCACTCATGCAAGACATTGGAAAGAAGTGGAAATAAGCAGGAACATTCGCCAATAGAAAAATGGGAAGTGTTAGATTAGACTCAATTGGGGTTGGAAAAATCGCCGTCAACTCATGGGCGTGCGAGGGTGAATGAACAATTCATCTTTGACTGACAACCAGCTAAACACTTTAAATATCAGTCACCGCGTGCCAGGTCAGTCATCTACCTCAACAGAAAAGGTGTCATTACTAACCATTATATATATATATATATATATATATATATATATATATATATATATATATATAAGAGAGAGAGAGAGAGAGAGAGAGAGAGAGAGACAGAGAGAGAGAGAGCGAGAAAGATAGAGATACAGAGAGAGGGGGAGAGAGAGAAATAGGGATACAGAGACAGAGAGCGAGAGAGCGAAATACAGAGAGCGGGAGAGATAGAGAGAGATGTAGCAGAAGAAAAAGTAACTACCCAACGCTTGCTTGTCCTAACTCTTCCCCCCTCAGTCGTGTTCTTTAACTATCTATTAGCTAAAACAATGTATTTGAAATCCCCCTTATAATGGCGATTGTAAGCAACCTGGATTGTCTCATTCTGATGTGAGTAGCCAGTTCTCTTGATTGACTTAGATTCTATCGGGACGTTGCCATCACACTTCATATGTTCTTAAATAAATGCATATGTCTTGTTTGGTGATCATAGAAGTAGGAAAAAAAATAAGAGGCCTAATGACGCACTGGTCAACATAACAAATGAAAGCTATAGTTACCGAAAGGGAGACCAACCTTTCACCTCCAAATGAAGACACCTTTACTTGGGGTGTCTAGTTGGTCATGCGTCAAAGTACACTTGTTCCTGCAGCGAGGCCCTGTCATCATTTGGAGGTGACAGGTTCGAATCCAGGTCGGTAACTATAGATTTCAATTTTTATGTTGTCTAGCGCGTCCTCTAGTCTCTCTCGCTCTCTCTCTCTCTCTCTCTCTCTCTCTCTCTCTCTCTTTATATATATATATATATATATATATATATATATATATATATATATATATGCGTGCGTGTGTGTGTGTGTGTGTGTGTGTGTGTGTGTGTGTGTGCGTGCGTGTGTGTATGTAATATTCTACTTTCAAAAGCCTTTTCCAAGACTCGTTAGTTATACCGGTAGTCCAAGATATTCGTCATTTAAGTCTGAGAAAGCACATCTCCTTTGCCTCCAAGCACCTACTAATTTCTTCTTTCACATTCCATGATTCACTGCCATACTGCAAAACACGGTCTGTATACTATTTCAGCACTCTGTTCTGGACATTCACTGATAGTGAATTGTTGCATAAGATACTTTTCATTTTCTGGAATGCAGCTTTTGCTTTGCCTAATCAGCTTTTAACCTCTGTCAACTATCTTCCATTTGCTATTATGATTGTCATTGAGTATGTTGATTTATTAGCTTGAGTAAACATTTGCTCTCTTATTGTTGTATCAAAATTATATTACTTTTCTTTCCTTTAATTTTCAAGAACATTTCTTGCTTGCAATATCTTTTACTAAATTGTTCAAAAGTTGTTGAAAACCTTCTGACGTCTTCAGATATGAATGCATTCGCATGTGCATATCGTAGATTCAATCAATCAATGGCCAGTCTCCAAAGTAAAGTTTGTCTTAATGGATGCCCAACACTGTCTGTCTCTCGCCTTGATTGTACATGCTGTCAGACTGCGGTTTGTCCATCTCTTGATGCTGTTTTCTCATTTGTATCGTTGTCTACCTCTTGCTCGTTTGCTTTAAACCTTAACCACTAGTATGGTTTACATAAATGTGTTGTCTTTTAACGTGGCCGAAATATTTCAGTTGCTTCTTGTTTGTTTCTTTCATCAACTCTGTGTTTATTCCTAGTTTTTCTAAAACCTCTGACGTTGATTGTTTTTATTTGTACCCCTATATAATACGACAAATTATTATGTACACTCGTATCTCCAAGGCCTCTATTCCACATTATAATTGCCTGTTCATTATAGCAGGCTTCCGAGTCATACTAGTAGTGTTGAATATACATAACATTTGACAATTCTCATTTTTTAATACTTTTGTTATTCTTTCTACATGTTAATAATAATTTCGTGATGTTGAAAATATTTTTGGCCATTCCTGTTCTCATTTTGATTTCTGATTCACTTCCTGCAATAATCCTCTTCTTACATGTCCATGGTAGGAGAAACCACATCGTAGACTGTTTATATTAAAACCTCTAACAAGAATCTCTATGTGCTTTTTGATATTTCCTACTACTGCGTCATTATTTTGCTATGCATAAATACAACAGTCATGATGTGACCAATCAAAACAAAAATCATCCATGGATAGACGTTCAAGCTAGGACACAGATAAGTGAAATTTATACTTTCATGTAGTGCCTTTCGTGAATTTGTTAGTCTATTTTTACTTGTTTGTTCTATGCTGACGAAGGCTTTGGCCGCAACGTCCATTTTGTTTTTTTTTGTAGTCGTGCTTTGGTAAAGCTCACAATCTACTTCTCGTTTTTCAGTGATTCATTCATTGCCAATCAAAACAAGGATGACTCATCACGCGATCGAACTCTGACCCCCCTAGATGGCAATATACCGCGCTATCACCTTGCCAGGTAAACGTCTCAGTCTGTGTGAGTGTGTGTGTGTTTTTTTTTTCAAATAAGATGTTTACTTTTGCTTTGGAATTCAAATGCACATACGTTTTTGTTTTTGTTTGTTTGTTACCTGGAATATCACATTTTACACGAAACGAAAATAGCAGATTAACTTAAGCTGATAATATCACATTTACACAAACAGAATATATCAAATTTAAAAGAACTAGCGCATCAAACATGTCAGATAGAATGCACCAGAACAGACTCTAGCCACAACTGATTACGGTGTATCTGCTATTTCGGTTGTTGATATGTTTGTGCCAGAGCTGTGGAGAAGGGGTCACGAACGTTGTTTCGCATTCTCGTATATCGCGTTCGGTACACCGCTGCGGGAGATTTGGAAACAGACCGCTTGCATAAGTTTGCATACAGTGGTTTGAGTGCCGGTTGTTCAGAAAACAATGGTAAACTACTGAAGGCAAACTTGTAAAGAAATCATAAAAGGAAAGAAGAAAAAAAGAAAAAAGAAAAGCCAAAAATGCTGGGGTTAACTTGACGTCCTAAATAGGACATGCAACTAACTTTTTTATCATCATCATCCTCATCATCATCATCATCATCATCATCATCATCATCATCATCATCATCATCATCAGCATCATCATCATCATCAACAACAACTGTCAAAAAACCTTATCATTTACTGCCACTAAAAGAAGAAGTTGATGATGCTATCAAGCATATGAAGAAAGGAAAATCAGCTGGGCCAGATGGAATCACAATAGAATAATTAGAATTAATGGGAGAATTTGGAGTAGACATATTAACCAAAATGTTGAATGATATTTACAGGAGTGGATATATACCAAGAGATATGTTGAAATTTGTATTTATAGCTATACCAAAAAGACCAGGAGCAATTGAATGCGAAGATATTCGCACAATTAACCTAATAAATCATGTCACTAAGCTTCTACTCAGAATTATAATGAGAAGAACAAGGAAGAAAATAAAAATGGAAATTGGTGAAGGTATGGATTTGTAGAAGGAAAAGGTACAAACAATGCAATATACTCATTACGAACACTATTAGAAAGATCAATAGAGACAAAGAAAGACACATATTTGTGCTTCATAGATTATACTAAGGCATTTGATAAAGTAAAACATGATGAACTGATTAAAATGTTGGAAGATATTAACATTGATGGGAAAGATCTCAGAATAATAAAAACTATTTACTGGAACCAAACAGCAGCAATTAAAATTGGAAATAAAGAAGTAAATTATGAACACATAATGTTGGGAGTAAGACAGGGATGTGTTTGTTTTTTCACCAGATCTATTCTCCCTCTATAGCGAAGTAATAATGAGAGAGATCAAAGAAAAGCCAGGAATAATATTTGGAGGTTATAATATAAATAATATACGCTATGCAGATGACACAGTATTGATAGTGGATAATGCAACAGATCTACAACAATTGTTGGACATTGTAGTAACAGAGAGTGCAAAGAAAGGACTCTCCTTGAATATCAAGAAATCAGTAACAATGGTGATATCAAAGAAACAGGTGACACCCAAATGTGAAATAGAGATAGAAGGGAAAATTCTTCACCAAGTGGATAGTTTTAAATATTTAGGGACATATATAACATCATATGGAAGATGCACAACAGAGATCAAGAGCAGAATAGAGCAAAGCAAAGGCGGCATTTCAAAAACATGAAGAATATCTTATGCAATAGGTCGCTATCATTGAATGTAAGAAAGAGAGTGCTGAGGTGCTATATAGAACCTGTTTTGCTGTATGGCTGTTAATCTTGGAATATAAATGAACAAATTAGGAAGAGATTAGAAGCAACAGAGATGTGGTTCCTTAGACGAATGTTGCAAATTCCTTGGACTGCCAAAGTAACTAACGACGAATGCCTTAAAGAGGCTGGCGAAACTAGAACATTATATACAACAATAAGAAAGAGACAAACAGCTTTTTTTGGCCATGCGATGAGAAGAGAGGCGCTGGAGAACATCGTGACAACTGGAAAGATCGAGGATATGAGAGGCAGAGGCAGACAACAAGAAATGATGCTAGATGGATTGCGACGGTGGCATGGAGGAATATCAACGACAGAGTTGATCCAGATTTGTGGAGAGTCATGAACGCCTATGCCATTTGGCACGGCACTTGATGATGATGATGATAGTACCTTGCGGTGTGAGGGGTTGAGCCTGAGGAACTAAGGCCGCCTGACTAGTGCAGTCGCCGTGAACTGTGCAGGTTAGAGTTTTTGCCCTCGACAGAAAAAAAACTCCACAACTTACCGAGGATTCGAACCCGGGTCTCCCGAAGGAGAATCCGACTCCTCTGCGACAACAGCTTCAAGTGATGAATTGTTCGAAATTGGAAATGAACCAATTGTTATTAATTATTGTGAAGAAGAAATCACAAAAAGCCAAAACAATGCTGGAATTGACTGTAAAGGATATACAGCTAACTTTGTTTAAGTGGTTGTGAATCCTCTCTAAGACGGTGAGGTTTAACTCATGAAGTCCAATACATTACTGCTCTGTTAGCCTGATCCATGACAAGGACTTAATTCTACAAGTACAAGTGTTTGGTTTTTCTCGAGACTTCTCTGGAAATACCCCAGAACGCAATACAGGAACTGTGGTAAATCGCTCTACTTCCCCTCTCCAAGTTAAGAAATCAGCGGGGTGTGCGAGACCGCTACTGGAACTCTACATCTGCGACATTTCCGACCTGGTCGCCTGAGCCCAGACAAAGACTTCATTCTACAAGATTTTGGCTGGTCTCTGGTCTCAGTACCAAAGAACCCTAATGCAGGGACTGTAGTACATCACTCTACTTTCCCTCTCCAAGTTAAGAAATCAACAGGGTGTGCAAGACCGGTACTGGAACTCTACATCTGCGGATATGCATGTTAGGATGCAACTAGGTCATGATTCAACACAGCACTGGCAGGGATTAGGCCTGGGTGGGTGATGCTTCGTTGAAAGGAGTTAGGTTTTCCATTGACAACAGACCATAACATTTTATGAAGCGAAAATCCCAACTGCACCTCCCAGTGGTAGAGGATAGGAAACACATCATGGTGTGGCAAATGCAGCCCTGGAGACCTAGTATCCACCGGAATAAGTGGACAACTCTGCAGCTGAGCAGAGCAGGGCACTCATTTGTCCTGACAACCGGAAATGGCTGTCAAATACAGAGGTAAACTACCCCAATGTAGATGTGGAACGCAAAGGGAAACCCCCACATTATACTCTCAAGATTTTATGAATAGACGCCTACACCAGCTGGGATGTCTTGATGATGATGATGATGATGATGATGATGATGATGATTGACAACAGACGCTAACCCAGTACTCAGGGGGAATCTGCTTTGTACATATCATTTGAGGCTATCGAACAGCACGTCTATAATCGTTTAGCTTCTGGAGCTATCAGGAAGTTGTTACTGCCACTAAAGTCCTGGAAGATGTGGAAGCTTTGTAGCTAGACGCTCGCCTGCTGATCCCCATCGGGTATGGATTCGAATTGTTAAAAATCGATTCCCAGGTCGACACAGCCTAAACTGAGTACCAGGAAATTGGTATCAGGAAACGAGTACCAAGCATTTTCTCTCGCTGTCTTCCTCTATTTCTATTTCCACAAATATTTCCGTTGTCAAAACATGTTTCAGTTTCTGTCTTCTCATAATGTGACCAGAAAATGATGGCTGCTTCTTTCTGATGTTTGTAATAAGTTGTCTTTGCGACTTAGTGTCCCTCAAGATGTGCAAATTGTTCATTTTTCTGTCCAATTAATTGTTAACATTCATCTGATAAAACCACATATCCAAGCTTCCAGGGATTATTTTTGCCTGTTTACTAATTATCGAAGATTGGCAGTCGTATGTTATAATTGGTTCTACTTAACATGCAATAATTTTTTTCTAACTTCCAATGACAAGGACGTATTGCATAAAATATTCTTCATTTGACAGAATCCAGTTTTTGTTTGTCCTATTCTGTTCTTGATCTCCGTGATGCATCTTCCATCTGATGTTATCCACATAATAAAAATTTACTTTAATTGTACATGACGTTATGTTTGGAGCCAGAGGGTCTTAGGACGTGTATAACGTCCCTTTACATATTTACGACAGTTAGCATATGCAGCACTTTACATGTCATCTTACGTGTTGATCGTTAGAAGGACGTATCCAGCCACAACAAGGCTACAGATAAGTAACTTTAATATTTATATTTTCATGTAGTGTTTTTCGTGAAGCCGTGTCGGTTTGTGTTTGTTTATTCTGTGCTGACGAAGGATTTAGACGCAACGTCTGTTTTATTACTTGTAATCGTGTTCAGGTAAAGCTTACAAGTTACTTCTGGTTTCTAGTGATTCATTAATAAAACATTTTATATGAAACGGGATACTGGTAAATGAACACTTGGATCTATAACCACACAGCATTCAATTCAAGGCCGAAAAGCCAACCACAGTTGGGCAGTTGCACTAACAACAATATCATGTTTACATCAAATAAACTGTGCATAAACTAAAACATTATATTTACATGAAAATATCACATTTACATGAACTGAAAGTATGAAATAAACTGGATGAAATAAAACATCACATTTACATGGAAAAAAAAATAATCATATTTGCATGAAATGAAACTATCTAATTCACACGAAAATGAAAATATAAAATTTACACGAAAGTAAGCGAGAACAACATTCTAAGACGCCGCGGATTTCAATAATATTAGCTTCCAGAAAGTAGTTAGGAAAGTAAAGGCTGTAGTCTCCCAAGCGCGGCATGCATCTTCGGCATGAAGAGGGCAGGATAGGGGTAATTTATGACTCAGAAAGGCGAGGTTTAAATTTGCTGTCAAAATGCCAGCGCCCAAATTTAATATGCATAGAATTTTTAGAGGCTTACATTATTGAAAATTCAGCGTAATAAATTTACTCAGGGCCAACAATGCACACATAAAAAAACCAGCAATCGTTTCCCTTTTCATCCCTTCTTACCCGCGTACTACTTCTCTCTCTCTCTCTCTCTCTCTCTCTCTCTCTCTCTCTCTCTCTCTCTCTCTCTCTCTCTCTCTCTCTCTCTCTCTCTCTCTCTCTCTCTCTCTCTCTCACACATCATTCCTTCCAATTCATCACTTTGTTTTCCTGTCTCTCTCACTCCGGCATCCGCTAAATTTAGAAAGCTAACAGAAACTGACCTGATCGGTCAGATCTCTATAGATCGTCTTCAAGATTTCCCAAGAAACCATGGAGATTCTCAAAACGTTAAGAACCCTACCCCGCCTTTATCTTGTCAATTCTTATATTTTTTAATCTATTTATTTTAGAGAACGGGTGGATAATGTATTTTATGCAGCAAATCTACAGGGTATTAATGATCCCGAACTCGGCTTCCTTTCACAGCGAACGCTATTTATTCTCTGGTTAGCATTCAATGTATTATCGTGTTTATCATTGTTATCATCACCATCATCTTTGCCCTTCAACACAAGCAAAAGTATGATAGCTGCGTTGTTGCCTTCTTCATCTTTCCGTCTTACATTCGGCTCTTGTATTTTTGTTTTCTTGAGAGAGAGAGAGAGAGAGAGAGAGAGAGAGAGAGAGAGAGAGAGAGAGAGAGAGAGAGAGAGGGGGGGGGGGGGAGACATATGCATGTATAAGTAAACCTTTGTTAGTGAGTTTGTGATTGTGAATGAGTTTATGTGTATACGAGGACGTGTATTTATGTGTTATTGAGTGGGTGCTGTAACTGTGAGAATTTGTGTAAAAAATTAAGTACATGGTGTTTGTAAAGTCTCACAACACTTTGTTTGTGGAACAGCTGTTTGTTGGAGAGTATGTTGTCCGTCTTGCACTGACTTATGTCTCTCCACTTGCCTCTATCATTTGAGATTTCAATGCCGTACTTGTGTGATGTTTGTAACAGTCATATATACTAGTAGATAACTTCTTCTGCTTCTTGACATCTTCCATGTAGCACACCCCCGCAACTAATTAACGCCAACCCCTTTAAAACTACAGTTTTCAGCCAGTTGAGGTAGCCAATCTCACGCCAACCCTCTTTAACCACCTCTTAGGACAATAATGATACGATACCCGTATGTGCCATGCGTAACACACGAATTATGAGAAAGATGACTGTTACTTGTTTACTTTGAAGGCACCAATTATTCCCAGTCTGACTCAATTTCTCTAACACAAATCACACGTGTATCAATAATGGTATATTCCATACACACTGCGATCATAGCAAACTGTATAGAGAAACTTGTACCTATAATGATAGCATAGCTTTCATACACTTGTGCTGACAAAGTACTCTGGCGATAATTTACAATGTTGTGTTGGTCACGATTTCCTCGTAGCTTCTTTACGTGCTTATGTCAAACTGTCTGACGTGGGAGGTTTGGAGGTAATAACATTTTTGGAGAAATAAATAGCACATAACGTTATTGAATGAGACGCATCTTCTTGCTAGAATGGTTATTTATTTCGCTTCAGGTGTCTGGTCTGGAGCAGGCATTGGCGATCATGTCTCTCCATCATCATCATCATCATTGTGTGCCATGCCGGTAAACGAGGGCGGTCATGGTTGGTCATCTCACACGACCACCATAGTCGTGGATCAGATCCGTGTTCTTATCTCGTTAATACAAAATGGCCAAGCGATCAAGACATGTATCTCTGTCTTCCCCTTGCTCTGTTCCCATCAATCTTGCCAATTGTCACGCAGGTTTCCTGTTTATTTCTTCTCATATTGCCTAACAAATCTTCACTGTCAACGTATAATTTCTGGAATCAATTTATGATCGTTATTTGTTTCTCGATAAACTTGTTATTTGATTTTAGCTTTCTTTTTTGCCTTTACTGTCCGTCAATAGTATTCTGTGCATTTTTGTCAGAAACACGTTTTCCACTATCATTAGATATTTCTCAGCGTGTCTGTTTATTGTACATGTTTCATATCCATATAACATCATATAATCTATATAACATTTAAATATCTTTTATTCATTGCAGTTTATTGACAGCTTTATTTCTGTTGGTCAGTATCTTTTCCATTTTGCAATGGCTTATGTCTCTCCACTTGCCTCTATCATTTGAGATTTCAATAATATTAATGTTGCTTGTATAAGTATTTGTTTCTCAGCTATTTAAATTGTCCACATATATCTCTGTCTTCCTCTGCCTCTATGCTAAGAATTGTTTCGACATGAAGCTAATTTCTCGATTAATCCTTTATTGATATGCCTCATTAATATAATTGTGTCTGTTCACTGTGGTTGTCATGAGTGGTCTTGTCACAGATGTACCGGCCATCATCAAATAGTTCAATTTCTTCTCTCTCCTCGATATTCTCAACATTCTTCACTGAAAACACATCTCCTCTCCCTCCAGTTTCTTCACAACTTCATTGCCTATTGTCCATCATTCGCATCCATACAGTACAACAGGCCACAAACAACTTTTCAGTGAGCCGATTATGGTACTGTTATGGTGGTATATGTATGCTTTTTACGTGTTACTTATTCTAATAACGAGTCTTTAGATATGGCAAATCTTTTCTGTACCTCTGCGGACGATTTGGAAGCAGACTGCCTTGTGCTAGCCTTCATAACATAGTATAAGTTTCGGTCGTTCAAAAAGCAAAGGCAAACTACTGAACGTAAACTTGCCAAGAAATCACAAACAGTTTTAACACATACTGGGGTTGACTCGACGTCCTGTTAAAGGATATGACGTAAGCTTGCCAAGAAATTACAGTTTTTAAAATGCTGGGTTGACTGCGACATCCTGTAAAAGGATACGCAACTACATTTTTTTTTAAACCTCTACGTCCCATCTTTCATCGGGTGTCACTGTACCGTATACATATTTAAATACATTGAATGGTTAGATGTTAACACTTTACAATGTAGAACAAATTTGAATGTGTCCTGTATTGGAAGCTGCTGCATCCATTATTCATATCCTTTATTTCTTATTCCTTCTTCTCAGTCTCCTCTGCCACCTCGACTAGAATGGTGTGCAGACTACTTTCACTCTGACATGACAACTGTGTTCAGGTATTGGATAGAATTTGAATAAAGAAGACACATACAATGTTTCACAATTGTTGGCCTGGCTTATATTGCTGTTTTAGCAGGTGTATACTACAGAATAAGCTCCACGTATAATGAAGCAATCAGTCTCCCTGGCCTAGTGGTTAACGTCTTTCTCCGTAATCCCGCATATTCTCGCGAGTAACGTAACCTGCGCAAGAATTGGTAGCGGTTCTCGCCGCGTTGGTAACTTACGCGGTATGTGAGCCGATCGCCCAGAAAGCAATGGCAAACTAATGAGCGTAATCTTGACGAGTACATCAACAGCAGCTGAAGAATGCTGATGTTGACTGCAACGTTCTCTAAGGGATTTGGGAAAAAACAATAATGAAGCAGCGTATTGAATCCTTCAAACTGAAAGACACAAAATACATGCTCATTTGTTTCAATGTCACCACGGTCGTATTAAAGAGACTAGTATGTCAGTTGACCTTATATAATTGTGGCTTACATCTTTGTACAGAGGGCGCCTCGGCATATCTCTGTAACCGAGTACGCTACGTTATTATATGTTGAACTGTTTTCTGTAGTATGCACTGACTAGATGCAGGAAATTGCGTATGAAGCAGTGGTGGTCGGCATGGAATTGACCACAGTATCCATTGAGTGCAGGTTGGTCAACAACATCATCATCATCATCATCAAGTGCCCTGCCAGCTGGCGTATGCGTTCATGGTTCTCCACAGATCTCGGTCGTTGATGTTCTGGATCAACTCTACTGATGGTATTCCTCCATGCCACCGTCTCAATCCATCCAGTATCATTTCTCTTGGTCTGCCTCTGCCTCTCTTCCCCTAGATCTTTCCAGTTGTCACAATGTTCTCCAATGCCTCTCTTCTCATCACATGACCAAAGAAAGATGTTTCTCTCTTCCTTATTGTTGTAAATAATGTTCTAGTTTCATTAGCCTGTATCAGGCAGTCGTTGTTAGTTACTCTGACTGTCCAAGGAATTCGCAACATTCGTCTCAGGAACCACATATCTTTTGCCTCTAATTTCTTCTTAATGTGTTCATTTACATTCCAAGATTCACTGCCATTCAGCAAAACTGCTCTACATAGCATTTCAGCACTCTCTTTCTTACATTCTTATTTTTTTATTTTTTATTATTCTCATTTCTTCTCTTACATTCAGTGATAGTGACTTATTACATAAGACACTCTTCGTTTTCTGAAATGCGGCCTTTGCTTGCCCTATTCTGCTTTTACTCTCTGTTGTACATCTTCCATCTGATGTTATAAATGCCCTAGGTATTTAAAATTATCCACTTGGTCAAGATTGTCCCTTCTATTTCTATGTCATATTTTGGTGTCACCATTTTCTTTGATTTCACTATTGTTACTGTTTTCTTGATAGTTAGTTAGTTAGTCGCCGTTCCAACTTAACGGCAACGGGTTGTCCCCATTATGCTCCGTTCCTGTGCCAGTAAATACCATACAAAATGCTCCTCACTGCCCTAAGTGAACAATGGAATAGACAGGAGTATCGGCAAGCCAACAGCCCACA
The DNA here is from genome assembly GCA_014155875.1 of Cepaea nemoralis. Taxonomy (NCBI): domain Eukaryota; kingdom Metazoa; phylum Mollusca; class Gastropoda; order Stylommatophora; family Helicidae; genus Cepaea; species Cepaea nemoralis. The sequence continues at coordinate 193,099 of JACEFZ010009457.1, forward strand.
CAGGTACACTGTGCATAATGCCGCCGCCAGAATGCCATCACAAAAGTCCTCCACGAGAAATACAGTTCATTGTCGATGGAAACGGCAGTCACCAGAAAGACTTCATTGACCCGGGTTTTATCCCATATAGGTCGGTCTCTTTCCGCAGGGCGATCCGCCGAAAGCACCGCACAAAGCACGAACTCCTTAGCAACAACGACGACTCCCAGGAGTATCCTGAAATATGCACTCATGAACCGAAAAGGCAAACCAGTCAATCCAGCAACTGCCAGCCGCCATCGTTCCAAACATGCAGTTCACGCTACAAACTGCGAACCGATGTAAAAGCATTCCATGCGAAAATTCACAGCTCACAGTATCGCGCTACGCACTCACTCAGTAGCAGGGCGACGGAACCATAGCCTCCTTAGTCGCCTCTTACGACATGCATGGTAGGCAACAGTGTTACTATTCTTTGCTCCCCCGTATGGGCCCCGGAAACACACGGGCGTGTTTTCTTGATATTCAAGGTGAGTCCTTTCCTTGCACTCTCTGTTACTACAGTATCCAATAATTGTTGTATGTCTGTTGAATTATCCGTCAACAATACTGTGCCATCTGCATGGCGTATATTATTTATATTATAACCTCCGATTTAACCGCCAATTTTGGAGATGAAGGTTCGAAATGTTCTTAAGCATATGAAAGCTGGCAAGGCCCTCGGTGCAGATAACATCACAACAGAAATGATTAAAGCTTTAGAAGAATTTGGACTAGAGCAAGTCACCAGACTGATGAACACATTATATGATACTGGAGATATACCGCCTGAATTATGTAACTCTGTATTTATTGCAATCCCAAAGAAATCAGGAACCTTTGAATGTGATCAACATAGAACAATTAGTATAATGAATCACATCACAAAGATTTTGCTAAGAATTATCATGCAAAGAGTGAGGAAGAAGATACAACCTGAAATAGGGGAAGAACAATGTGGGTTTGTAGAAGGAAAGGGTACAGTAAATGCTGTGTATATGCTGGGAACAGTTATTGAAGTATTGAACGTGCTATAGAAGTAAACAAGGATATACATCTTTGCTTTATTGACCATACAAAGGCTTTTGATAGAGTTAGACATGTCAACATGGTGGATATGCTTGCAGATCTACAAATTGATGGGAAAGACATTAGACTTATGAAGAACATATATTGGAAACAACAAGCTGCAATAAGGATTGATAATGAAGTGGGACAGTATCAGCCAATTAAGAGAGGTGTTAGGCAGGGATGTGTGATGTCTCCAGATCTTTTTTCCCTATACAGTGAAAATATTTTCAGAAATGTAGAGGATATAAATGGAATCAGCATTGGAGGACGAAACATCAATAACATTAGATATGCAGATGATACAGTATTGATTGCAGACAATGCGCAGGACCTGCAACAATTAGTAGATGCGGTTGTTGTACACAGTGAGCAGCTGGGGTTAGAATTAAATTGTAAAAAGACTCAGGTTATGGTCGTCACTAGGAAGGAAGAAGTGCCACAATGTAATATACAAGTAAATGGAAATATTCTTCAACAAGTGAATCGGTACAATTATCTTGGAACAGTCATAACATCTGATGGGAGATGCCTTGAAGAGATTAGAACAAGAATCGCCATGGCGAAAGTAGCCTTTAGCAAGATGAAAAACATTCTGACCAATAAAAAGATGTCAATTGAAACGAGAAAAAGAGTGTTGAGGGGATACATAAAGCCTGTTCTTTTGGATGGATGTGAAACTTGGACAATGGGCAATCAAGCTGAAAAACATCTGATGGCTGCAGAAATGTGGTTTCTAAGGAAAATGCAAAGAATACTATGGACAGACAGAAAAACCAATGACCAAGTACTACAGGAGACAAATGAACATCGTAAACTGATTAGAGAAATTAGACGTAGACAGTCAAAATTTTTTGGACATGTTATGAGAAGAAATGGACTGGAGAACTTGGTGACAACTGGCAAGATCGAAGGGAACAGACCAAGAGGCAGACCGAGAGGAAAATACCTGGATAGCTTGGCCACATGGCATGGACAATACAGGAACACTGAGCTGATCCACGACACTGGTGATCGAGTGAAATGGCGAGTCATGACCGCCCACGCTTTCCGGCATGGCACATGATTGATTGATTGAACCTCCGATTAGTATTCCTGACATCTCTTTGATCTCTCTCATTATTACTTCGCTATATAGGGAGAAGAGATCTGGTGACAAGACACACACCTGTCGTACTCCTAGCTTTATCTGTTCGTTTATTTCCCATTTTAATTGCTGCTACTTGGTTTCAGTAAATATTCTTTATTATTCTTAAATCTTTCCCATCAATGTTGATATCTTCCAACATTTTAATCAGTTCATCGTGCCAAATATGGACAATGCCAGGAAAAGAGAAAAGAAAAATCACAACAACGGAAATGAGATTCCTAAGACGAATACTCAACGTATCAAGAAGAGATAGATCAGAAATGAAGACATCAGGACTAAAGTGGGGGTTAGAGCTGCACTAGGTTTTATTAGAAGGCAGCAAGTCAAATGGTACAAGAAGGTTACCAGTCAACAGCATACCACAACAAGCAATGATGTACATACCTGATGGAAACAGAGGAAGAGGCCGACCACGTAAACGTTGGACGGAGGGAATAGCAGAGTCCATGGGAATATCGATATATGAAGCCCATAATCGGGCACTCTCACTATGTTTATACTTCACCTCGACACCACAAAGTACAAGAGGAACATGATGAGATGAGATCATGTTTTATTTTACCAATGCCTTAGTATAATCTATGAAGCATAAATACATGTCTTTCTTTGTCTCTACTGATCTTTCTAATAGTGTCCGTAATGTATATATTGCATTGTTTGTGCCTTACTCTCCACAGATCCATACTGTTCTTCACTAATTTCCATTTCTGGTTCTTCTCATTATGATTCTGAGTAGAAACTCAGTGATATAGTTTATGAGATTATTTGTACGGAAATCTTCACATTCAATTGCTCCTGGTCTTTTTGGTATAGCTATAAATACAGATTTCAGCATATCGCTCGGTAAATATCCACTGCTGTAAATATCATTCAACATTTTGGTTAATATATCTACTTCAAATTCTCCCAATATTTCTAATTCTTCTATTGTGATTTCATCTGGCCCACCTGTTTTTCCTTTCTTCAAATGTTTTATAGCGTCAGCGACATCTTCTTTCAGAATAGGTGGGCCTTATAAGTTACTTTTTTCTGTTAATTCTTCCCTTTCTCCATTATAAAATTCTCTTAAAGCACCTTCCTCCAATAATATCTTTCCTGTTTCTGATTTCAAACACCCTGTATTTATTCTTATTTTGCTTCCCGTGAGCTCACTGATTTGTCTGTGCATATCTTTTATATCTTTCATGGAATTTAATTCATTTTTATTTAAACTGTTCGTTTAACCAACTTTCTTTTGCCTTCATACATATATCTTTTATTTGTTTATTCATCTTAGCGTACTCTTGTTTGTCATTTTAACTCTGTTTTCGTTTGTCCATCAACATTAAGATTTCTTTATTCATCAATTTTTTCTGAGCTATTTGGCTTCTCTCCGGTAATATTTCTTTGCTAGTTTGATGAATGGAGTCCCTTAACATTTCCCATTGTTCGTTTATACTATGTATTTTAGCTATTGCATTGTACCTATTTTTCACAGTCACTCTTTATTGTTCTTGAATTTCTTTATCTACTTACAGAATCTCTTTAATAAGTCTCACATTCTTAACAATTTTTTCCTTCTCTTTAATCTTAATTGTATGTGTCCACATGCCGGTCTCTCTGGCTGAGGGGTTACAACACTTTCTCCGTAGTCCCGTTTATCACGCTGTCTCGTAGCGGGAGAGAACTGGGAGCGGTTCGTCCCCCGCTGGTGACTTGCGGGATACTGAGCCGGCCGCTCAGAAAGCAATGGCAAACTACTGAGCGTAATCTTGCCAAGAAATCAACAGACAGCTGAAAGATGCTGCTGTTGACAGCGATGTCCTGTAAAGGATATGCAAAAAAAAAAAAAATGTGTCCACATAGTGGTACATGATCACTATTACAGTCAGCACCAGGCATTGTCTTTACATTAATCAAATCATTTCTAAACCTATTATTAATAAGTATGTAGTCAATTTTGTTGCATATTTTCTTATCAGGGCTTTTCCGTGTGTATAGTCCGTCTTTTATGGTGTTTAAACCATGTGTTTCCAATTATCATATCATTGATATTTGCCCATTCTATTAGTTTTTCTCTTCTTTCATTTCTTGTACCTAAACCATAATTCCCCATTACATCCTCAATTTTCCCCTTTTCTACTTTTGCATTAAAATCTCCATGTATTATTTTTATTTCTTGTGATCCAATTTGAGCCATCGCCATGTATATTTCATCGTAAAAGTGTTGTATTTCTTCATCACTACTGTTTGTGGTTGGTGCATATACTTGTATGATATTTATATCTATTGGTTTGCCTTTGATTTTGACCATTATAACTCTATCTGAAGTACACCAGTATCGATTAACTGATTTGGCTGTTTTTTCATCTAATAATATTCCTACACCTTTTCATGTGTATCCCCTCCTGAAAAAATTATTGTGTGGTTGTCAGCTATAATTTTGTGCGATCCCTTCCATCTCATCTCACTTACGCCTAGTATATTAATTTTAATGCTATCCATCTCTCTTAGAACATTGTTCAACTTTCCTAGCTCATTTAATGTCCTAACATTCCATGTTCCTACTCTAAATGTGTTTATTTTAGTTATTATTTGTCATTAACTTTAACATTATGGGCTAGCAAAATCTCCCAAATCCCAAATCAAAATAAATAGTGTTGTTAACTTTAGTCATGCAAACCGCATGCAAATTACCATTTCTAAAACAAAATCTATGTTAATAGGAACCAGGCAAAGACTTCACACGCTAAACTCGCAGAGAACTCTACAGCTGAACTTTAGTAGCATGCCTATAGAAAGTGTAACCGATCACAAAGCACTGGGTCTTATCATAGATCAAAATCTAACCTTTAACTCCCATGTTCATGCTCTCATTAAACCAATAGCGCAAAAGGTATACCAACATGCCAAAATTAAAAATTCCCTTGATGAAAACACAAGAAAGATATTCTATACTTCCCATATACAAACATATATTGATTATTGCTCCACAATCTGGGATGGATGCTCCATATCAATAACAAAACGCCTTTATTCACTCCAGGGAAGGGCAGTGCGTTTAATTAATTTTGAAAAGCTTACCGACAATTCTAACCTACATAAACGTCTTCGGTTACTGCCACTCCACAAACGCCCACTTTTTAATAAAGCTAAACTAATTCACAAAATCCTATTCCAAAATGCCCCAAGCTACCTTTTGGCCATTTTGTTTTTACCATAACGCAAGACATTGCGAGCGACTAAATATATTTCATGTCCCTAAACCTAGGATAGACTCATATATAACAAGCTTAGCATACTCTGCCGCTCAGTTGTGGAACAATCTTCTACAAGAAATCAAAGACACCACCAATCATTATACATACATTCGCAACCTGTTTGAACACTACCTCAGTACAGACTACATACCCCATAAACAAAACAAAAAAATACAATGTCATCTCATCTCATCTCATCTCATCATGTTCCTCTTGTACCTTGCGGTGTCGAGGTGAAGTATAAGCATTGTGAGAGTGCCCGATTATGGGCTTCATGTATCGATATTCCCATGGACTCTGCTATTCCCTCCGTCCAACGTTTACATGGTCGGCCTCTTCCTCTGTTTCCTTCTGGTCATTGCTTGTTGTGGTAAGCTGTTGACTGTTAACCTACTAATAAAATCTTTACGAACAAAATCTTTAGTAAAATCTTTACGAACACAATTTTCCGTCTCCCCATGAGAAATAGGACATCGTGGATGCACCCTCGCTCGAAACACTGGCACCTCATTGACTATGTCATCGTCAGGAGGAGTGACAGACAAGACGTTCGAGTGACAAAATCCATGTGTGGTGCCGAATGTTGGACAGACCATCGTCTCATTGTCTCGAAAATGAACATCCACATCAGGCCACCACGGCGTCCTCAAGGGGCGAAAATGCAAACAAAGCTAAATGTCACCCGCCTAAACAGCAAGAAAATGCAGCAGTCGTTTGAAAATATGCTGGAAGACCGCCTCAAGCCCAATGCTGAAGCTAAACAGGATACAGAAACAGAATGGAGAGCCCTAAAGGACACGATTTACAACACTGCTATGGAAATCCTGGGTCCAGCCCCCCGAAAGCATAAAGTCTGGTTTGATGAAAATTCCAAAGACATCAACCAATTGCTGGCCGAGAAACATCTTCTCCTCAAGGCACATTTGAATGACCCAAAATCAACATCAAAAAAAAAATGCTTTCAAGAACATTCAGAGAGTAGTGCAGAAGAAACTTCGGCACATGCGGGACTCCTGGCTGAGCAGCAAAGCTGATGAAATTCAGGGCTTTGCTGACAGACACGATATGAAAAACTTCTACGACTCACTGAAAGCAGTCTATGGTCCTTCATCACCAGGCATAGTTCCCCTCCTCAGTGCAGACGGGGGAACATTGGTCACCGATAAGAAAGAAATCCTCCAACGCTGGGCAGAGCATTTCAGCAAAATCTTAAATGCAACTTCCTTCTTCGATGATGAAACCATCAATTGCCTTCCTCAAGTTCCCACCAATGAGACTCTTGATGACCTGCCAACCATAGTGGAAATAAACAAAGCCATCCAGCAACTCTCCAGCGGCAAGGCACCTGGTCCTGACTCCATCCCAGCAGAGATATACAAGGCAGGTGGGCCGGTCCTAACAGAGCAGCTTCACCAAGTCTTCACAAACATATGGATGAACGAGACCATGCCACAAGATTTTAAGGACGCGTCAATAGTCCACCTTTACAAACGTAAAGGAAACCGCCAATCCTGTGACAACCACCGAGGCATCTCCTTGCTTTCAATTGCAGGGAAGATACTCGCCAGAATTCTTCTCAATCGCCTCACAGCCCATCTCGATCAAGGTCTTCTTCCTGAGAGTCAATGTGGCTTCAGAAAAGAACGTGGAACTGTTGACATGATTTTCGCTGCAAGGCAGCTGCAAGAGAAATGTCAGGAACAGAACTGCGAAATGTTCTCCACTTTCATTGACCTTACCAAGGCTTTTGATACAGTCAGCAGAGAAGGACTGTGGAAGATTATGGCAAAATATGGCTGTCCACGAAAGTTTGTCCAAATAGTGCGGCTATTTCATGACGGCATGCAGGCAAGAGTACAGGAAAATGGTGAGCTGTCTGAACCCTTTCCTGTCACCAATGGAGTGAAGCAAGGATGTGTCCTGGCACCAACACTGTTCAGCCTCATGTTTTCAGCCATGTTGATGAATGCCTTCGAGAACGACGACATTGGAATAGACATCAACTACCGTATGGATGGAAAGTTATTCAATCTCAGAAGGCTGAAAGCTAAAACCAAAATTAACAGCGGCACCGTCAGAGAGCTCCTGTTTGCTGATGATTGCGCTCTATACGCCAACTCAGAGGCGGACATGCAACATAATGTTTCAGCTTTCTCACATGCCTGTGCCAACTTTGGGCTCAATATCAACTTGGAGAAGACTGTAGTTATGTACCAGCCAGCTCCAGGGAATAATCACACTGTGCCGAATATCAAAGTGAATGATCATAGACTAAGTGTTGTGGACAAATTTACCTATCTTGGCAGCACCCTGTCACAAGCTGCCACAATCGATGACGAAGTGAATGCAAGAATCTCCAAGGCCAGTGCAGCCTTTGGCAGACTGTACAAGAATGTATGGGACAGAACTGGAATAAGCCTGCAAACAAAGCTAAAAGTCTACAAAGCAGTTGTATTATCCACACTGCTATATGCTTGTGAAACCTGGACTGTTTATCAGCGACACGCTAGGAAATTAAACCACTTCCACACAGTCTGCCTAAGGAAGCTACTGAAGATTAAATGGCAAGACAAGATTCCAGACACTGAAGTCCTAGAAAGAGCATCCATGCCCAGTACTCACACTCTACTGATGAAGAATCAGATTCGCTGGGCTGGTCACTTGACTCGCATGCCAGATCACAGGCTCCCTAAACGAATTTTTTACAGCGAACTGCGTTGTGGTAAACGCCCCCAAGGTGGCCAGAGGAAACGTTTTAAAGACACTGAAAATTTCACTGAATGCTTTTGGAATTCATCATGACACCTGGGAGTGACACCTGGCATCATTGCGCAAAGGTGCAGTCATATGTGAGGCAACCAGGACTGCAAGAGCTGTGAGGAAAAGGCAGGACAGGAAAACCACTGCAGGAATTCCTCCTCCAGAGACGGCAAGCATTCTTTGTCCACATTGTCAAAGAACATTTCGAGCCAAAATAGGCCTTATCAGTCATCTTAGAACCCACGGCTCCACACCTTCAACCCCACTGGATGAAATGAATGGTCATCATCATTCTTGATGGACAAACAACAACTAATAAAATCTAGTGCTGCTATAACCCCCACTTTAGTCTTGATTTCTTCATTTCTGATCTTATCTCTTCTTGATACGTTGAGTATTCTTCTCAGGAATCTCATTTCTGTTGTTGTGATTTTTCTTTTCTCTTTTTTATGTCACTGTCCAGGTGTGGCATTGGTAGCATAGAATTGATAGGAAGATTGTATTGTAAAGTCCTTTCTTAGTAGTTATTGATACATATTTGTTCTTTAGTATTGGTGCCATTTGTCCAATTAGTTGATTTGCCTTATTGCATCTATTTTCGATCTCGTCTTCTGATCTGCCATTTGATGATATTATACTTCCTAGGTATTGAAACTCTTTACTTTTTTCAAGCGATGTTCATTTAGGTGAATTGTTTTTTTGTTTTTTTTCTTTAGTTATAGTCATTTCCTCTGTTTTGCTTGTGCTAATTTTCATGTTATGTTCCCTACACATTTCGGTTAGACTTTTCATGTGGTCTTGTAATTCAGCTTCTAATTTTGCTATTAGTGCTTGGCCGTCCGCAAACAGGAGTTCTCTGATAGTTAGATATGCAGATGGTTCTTCTTCTGTGTTCTCGTCATGCGGTATTTTTGCGGTCTCTGTTTGGCTGGTTTCTTTACATATGTTGTCTATATATGTTATGAACAAGAGAGGGGGCAGGACACAACCTTGTCGTACTCTAGATCTTATAGACAACAACCAAAAAAACATTCCCATATATATGGCACGTTACACCTTCCTTAGGTATTTATAATGCCTATGTGAAACATTGCCTCAGTGAGTCATTTGTTATTGATTATTTTTCATGCGTTTTAATGCATATTGTTCTTTTGTTGTCAAAAATGTGCTTCATAAGTGATGTTGAATGAAAGAATGTATGAGAGGAAATAGAGAAGAAGGGTAGAATGTCAGAAGGGCCTGCGTGCCCAATTCTTAACCCTTTGAAAATAAAGGTTTTCGTTAGTTCGTTCCCAGTATACCACGTGACATAGAAATGTGTCCTCTACTGGTTTATTAAAACGCATAGAGCGTGCACTGAAGTGGACTATGTGCTTTCTTGGGAGCTATCGTGTATGTTAGTGGGGCGTTAGCGTAATGGTTAGAGCAGCTTGCGTGCCAAGACAGTGGTTCATGTATTTTATGGGGGGGGGGGGGTGCGGCTGGTTGAGGGCCCATTCCCTCAATAGGGAATAAATGGCTAAGAGAGTGAGAGCGACAGCAGACAGACATACAGAGAAGTAGACAGAGATAGCCAGACACACAGAGAGAGAATGAATGAGGTAGAGACAGGGAGAGAGAGGGAGAGAGAAAGGGGGGGGGGGGGGAAGAGAATGGCTATAGTGAGATGAAGTCGTTAGAAATGATTAGTTAGAAGCGTCTGTACTGCACGTCTGCTCAGTTACTCGCCTGTATACACTCGGACGCCAAATTTAACAACCTCCCGCTATCGATTACAGCCAAGCTTGAACGTTCTTATCTCTACGATTCCCGCCAGACAATAATCTGGGCAAGGGGAAAAATATTAAGTCAAGGCGGGTAGTACTCGGACGGATTTTGTCATTTATTTGAGGAGAAGGTAATCGATTTCTGGAGTCTACCAGTTATTATAGACACTACGAAACTTGGTTGTATGCAATTTTTACAACTGGAGCTGAAAAAAATGCTATGAGACGTCAGAAAATCTAAACATGTGTCCGACTTTCAAAACAGAGTACTCGTGGAATTCATCTTTGTGTAACCAGGGCGCGTCCTGTCTAACAGAATGGCAATAAATATTTAGAAGTAGAACAAATATCCAACTGGATAGTTAGTTTTTTTGCTTATCCATTACATGACATCGCAGTCAACCCCAGCATTTTTTGGCTGTTTGTGATATCTTGGCAAGGTTACGTTCAGTAATTTACTAATGCGTTCTGAACGACCACAACTCATACCTGTGTAAGAAAACCAACGCAAGGCGATCTGCTTCCAAATCGCCCGCAGCTGTGCTTCGAACGTAAACATTAGTATAATACAAATTATATTATTATATGATACAAACTGCATTCTTAACACCTTCACCACAGAGACTGTAGTTCGATAGACAAACTTTAAACAATAACGACTCTGGTACTCAAGTGCAATCTACACACCGGATATTGTCCACGTCATCAATAGCGCGCCATGTTTTGGAAACTGGTCAAGTTATTGCTGGGGAAAATGCGTTTCTTGTGTTGTTTAACAGGCAAAATGGATGACTGCAAAAGATGACGGAGGATGTTGCTATTCATATAGAAAAGCCGACTGTGTGCTAACAATAAAGATATTTGAATCAGTTTAAAATTACCGTGGAAGCACATTTTAATTACTGCATGAATACGTATGTATATGGGTATATTTCAGATTAAACGATTTATCTTACTGCTTTTTTGTATCAAAATTTAGTTTATATTGTGCGATCCTGACGAGATGTGGGAAATATACCAGTCGATAGATTTCGCAATCTATTATGTGTGTCTTCATTGCTCAAATTCACAAGGTAAAACATGTTTTGAATATTTTTTTTAATATTTTTTTTTTTATATTAGCTTTATTTAACATTCATTGCATTGAATCTATCCACACGAAAACCTAATATACCACAACGACTGAGGAATCTAGTATTTAGTGAAATAATGTCAATGTGTGTAATTTGGTATCTGTGATGATGATGATGCTGATCAAGATGATGATGAAGATAATGATGATGTTAATAATAATGTTAAAAACCATGACAGCATTTTCTATGTCTTAACATATTTACGTATCTTATACAAGGTTTATACATCTTATAAAATACTGTTTGTAAAGCGCCCGCGTAATACTTATTTTAAAAAGTCTCTGAAAGTCGACAGGGTTGACTTCAGTGCACAGGGTTTTTATCCCATATAGCTCAGTCTCTTTCTACAGCTCGGAAAGCGTCGCACAAAGCACGAACTCCGTAGCTTCAGCGACGACCCACAGGAGTCTCCGAAAAAATTCACCCGTGAACCGAAGGGAGCAGCCCGGAATCGAACCCACAACCTTCGGACCCCGAGTCAAACGGCTTGACCACTTCGCCACAGAGACTCCCTGACTACTTATTTTACGACCGTACTACGTGTAGATAGAGTAAAACCCGTACAATCGATCCACTGGATTTTAACCTGTATCATGGTCTGGATCTTCCCGCCAACATTAGATGAACTGTCAAATTCAGAATTGTATGTTTGGCTGCGAATCTCCAATACTCCCTGTCGTGCGAAGCCGGTCCAGTCCGACAACCTCTTTCTAGGTCATAATGTCTGTCATTGTGATATTTAAACCGTTGTGGTATTTGCACATCTGTCAGCCACCCAGACTTCCAATAAGGTTTTCAACGGAGTCTGTTTATGTGTCCAAAATATGTTACTTGTAGAACACTGATCTCGTTAACAAAATGGCACCTTCTTTGCTAGCTTATTTTACACTTGTAAATTTTTCGGTTCGTAATATCGATAAGCATGCTCCGTAGCGAAGGTCTTACGGGGGTAGTTGGTAATCCCGCATACACGCGGTCGAAACACAAGCTGAGGGCTATTTGGCAGCAGACCGTCTTGCGCTGATTCTTTACGAAATGGTATGGGTGCCGGTCGTTCAGAAAGCAAAGGCAAACTACTGAACGTAAACTTGCCAAGAGATCACAACAGGAAACAATGCTGGTGTTGACTGCGACGTCCTGTAAAGGATATGCAACTAACTTTTTTAAATATCGATAATCTTTTTCTGCATATCTACATTTCAGTCGTACTGATTCTTTCTAGTCATGTCCAGATTATCTATCTACTAATCTTTGGAGGTTGCCTAGCGTCATTCATTTATCTTTGGAGATTGCTTCAAGTCATTCATTTATCTTTGGAGATTGCTTCACGTCATTCATTTATCTTTGGATAGATCTGTTTTTCCCTCTTTTAATGTCAAAGAAATTGTTAATTGTTAACGTCATGTACCATGCCGATAGGTGTATGTGGTCATGTTTCGCCATCTCACTCGATCACCAGAGTCGTGGATCAGCTCTGTGTTCTTGTCTCGACCATACCGCGTGGCCAAGCCATCCGGGTATTTACTTCTCTGCCTTCCCCTTGTTCTTTCCCCCTCAACCTGACCAGTTGTCACCAAGTTCTCTAGTTTATTTCTTGTCATATCGTGTCCAAAAATGTGTGACTATGTCTAGTTTCTCTAATCAATTTACGGTTTTCATCTAACTTCATGTAGGATGTACTCATTGGTTTCTCTGTCTGTGTATGGTATTCTTCGTATTTACCTCAGAAACCATATTTCCAATGCTATTAGATGCTCTTCAGCTTGTCTGTTCATTGTCCATGCCTCGCATCCATACTAAAGTTTCAGGTATTATGTAGCACTTCAACACTATTATTTTTTTCATTGCAACTGACATATTCTTTATTGGTCAGTATGTTTTCCGTCTTATAAAAGGCTACCTGAACTTTAGCCATTTTTGTTCTAATCTCTTCAAGGCAACTTCCAGCAGATGTTATAACTTTTCCGAGATAGTTGTACCAATTCACTTATTTAAGAACATTCTGATGTACCGATATATTATATTGTTGTATTTCTTTCTTACTAGTGACAACTATAATCTGTGTATTTTTAGATTTTAATTACAACCCTAGTTGTTCACTATGTACACAGCTGCATCCAATAAACGTTCTAGATCCTGTTCATTGTTTGCAGTGAATACTGTATCATCATGTTTATATTTGTTTTAAACTGATGTTATGTTCCCAAATGGTGATTCCTCTCATACTTTTCTAAATTTATAAAAATAATTTCACTGAGTAGGGGACAAAGATCTGGAGACATTACACATCCCTGTCGAACACCTCTCTATATAGACTGATATTAACATACTTCTTTATCAGTCTGTATGGCAGCTTGCTGTTTCCTAAATATGTTTTTTAACAAGTTTAAGATCTTTCCCATAAATTTGTAGATCTGTAAGCATCTTCATCATGTTGACATGTATTAATTTATCGAAAGTCTTCGTGTAGTCAATGAAGCAAAGTTGTAAGTCATTGTTTGCTCTTATAGAACGCTAAATTATTGTTCGCAGCAAATACAGAGCATTTACTGTACCCTTGCCTTCTACGAACACACATTGTTCTTCCTATTTTTCTGTTGTATTTTCTTCATAATTATTTGCATGAAGATTTTTAGTAATATCTTCGTGATGTGGCTCGTTATGCTAATTGTTCGATGTTCATCACATTTCTGGGTTTTTTATTTATTCGGGATTGCAACAGACATAAAATTACATAATGCAGGACGTATATCTCCAGTATCATATATTGTGTTCAGCAATCTGTCGTCTGGTCTATTCCACATTCTTCTAAGGCATTGGTAATTTATGTTGTGATATTGTCTCGGCCCTGTCATGTCAGGTTGTATACGGTTAAGAGCATTCTAAGCTTCCTATTAGGCCTAGACCTGTTTCTCCGTTTGCGCCACAGCAGAAGGAAACTACTTTTCTTTGGCGCCCCACATAACGATCTTGTCTGGCTTCATCTATTTTCACTTGATGCTCTTGCGGCCTGATCAAGGTTGCAGATTCACATTCATCGTTTGATTCGTTTAATTGCTCTCTCTTTCTCTCTCTCTCTCTCTCTCTCTCTCTCTCTCTCTCTCTCTCTCTCTCTCTCTCTCTCTCTCTCTCTCTCTCTCTCGCTAGGGGCATTCAATATCTCAGCCTGGTACATTGCTCGTCTACTGTCCACTATAGCCCAGATCGCAAACTTATTCAAATCCTCATACACCAACACAACAATAAACCAATTTTGTCCGGCTTGATATCCTCACATCCTCGACCCACTGCCTTCGAATCCTGCTTATCTTGATCTTTCTGAGCATAACCGTCGAGTTACCTTGGATGGAACTGTCTAGAGTCTAGAGAAAACAAACCTTGCACACATACCTGCCAAAATCGTACACACAGACCTTTGTAGTGCCACGCTTTCCTCGCAAGAAGAAGGAAGAAAACGTTACAATGAAAACCCATATATTTGTCGTTACAGTTATATTTCTTTGCTCTCCTTTCTATGTTATAATGGGAGAAAAAAGGAATAACAAGTAGTAAGGAAAGCTTAAATATTCTATGAATGCAAAGGGCGTGAAAATGAATAGCTTAAAGTACCGACTGATGAAATAAACCACACACTCTAGCGAAATAACATACATACGGCTTGAGTGAGTTCTTAGTTCCGGCCACCTCTGTTCCCTTCCACTGGTTCAGCTCAGAAGATATTTCCGTGACTTAATTCGTCCATTAAAAGCACAACCTGATATCTGAAATGATATCCAGTACATATTATTGGTCAGGTGTGTGTGTGTGTGTGTGTGTGTGTGTGTGTGTGGTGTGTGTGTGGGTGTGTGTGTGTGGTGTGTGTGTGTGTTGTGTGTGTGTGTGTGGGTTTGTGTGTGTGTGTTTGTGTGTGTGGGTGTGTCGGGCCGGTCGGTTCGGTCGGTCGGTGGTCGGTCGGTCGGTGGGTCGTCGGTGGGTGGTCGGTCGGTTCGGTCGGTGGGTCGGTCGGTCGGTAGGTCTGTGGTCGGTGGGTGGTGGGTGGGTCGGTCGGTCGGTCGGTCGGTCGGTCGGTCGGTGGGTCGGTCGGTCGGTCGGTCGGTGGGTCGGTCGGTGGGTCTGTCTGTTGGTCTGTCTGTCTGTCTGCCTGCCTGCCTGTCTGTCTGTCTGTCTGTCTGTCTGTCTGTCAGCGTGTAAACATGTTTGCTCGTCTGTCTGTGTGCCTGTTTTTCTCTTTGTTTCTTTGTCTCAATATCGCTCTTTCTCTCATTCTCTCCTTCTATCTCTTTCTTTCCATCTCTCTCTCTCTCTCTCTCTCTCTCTCTCTCTCTCTCTCTCTCTCTCTCTCTCTCTCTCTCTCTCTCTCTCTCTCTCTCATTACTGCATTTGTTTTGATCTCTGTCGTGGCTATTACTGCAGTTCCCTCAGACACATAGTGTTAATATTTAACTACTTGTATGTCCAAACGTTTTTAATTTTATAGTAACTTGTCACGATAACAAGAGTTACAGCACGACCGCCTGTCACAGGAAGACTTCATAATGACCTCACCTGCACTCCTGTGATAATGGCTCACCAAAAATATCTGCCCATTCTCTTCTACCCAATATGCCTCTACGGGATGTTGGCTTAATTAGATATTTTCTTCAGAGATAATGACGTGATGGAAAGACTAGCATTACATGTTGAATAGCTTTCCCTGCATCATTTCTCCCATTTGTTGTCTGCATTAGCACACTCTTTTCAAGTTGTTATCTTAACTCACACATTCATAATTGTTTCTGTAACTATTTCTTTCTCAAACAATGGTCATTCTATCTCCCAGCCAGTCCTCCGTCCGCCCATCCGTCCTTCAATATACCCCCCCCCCCATAACCTGTATGTCTGTTAGTCTGTTTGCCAGTTTGTCTTTCTCTCTCTTTGTCTCTCTCTTTCCCGCACCTTCTCTCTATTGTTTTCTTTATCTTTCTCTCGCCCTCTCTCTCTCTCTCTCTCTCTCTCTCTCTCTCTTCTCTCTCTCGCTCTCTTTCACTGTCTCTCTGACTCTGTATTTTTGTCTGTCTTTGTGGTGGGTGATTGTCGGTGGCTAATGGGACGGGTGGAGGATATGTCAGTGGGTGGGGAGATGTGTGTGGTTGGGAGATGTGTGGGTTGGGGAATGTATGTGTGCTTGGAGTGTGGGTGGATGGGATGTGTGGTTGGTGGGAGTGTGTGTGGGTGGGGAGATGTGTAGGTGTGTTGGATGGATGGGGGAATGTATTTGTGCATGGGGTGTGTGTGTGTGATTGGGTGGGGGATGTGTGGGTGAATGGGGGATGTGTGGGTGAATGGGGGATGTGTGGGTGGGTGGTGGATTTGTCTCATAACATGGTAATATGCATTGTTTATGTTTACAAAATTCATTTGACAATGTTTTTTCCTGACGGGCCTGCGTGTCCAATTTGTTACCCTTTGAAAATAAAGTCTGTTCGTTCGTTCGTTCTGTCTGCCCTCTTACTCTCTTTCTCTATCTTTCTTTTTCTCTGTCTACCTGACTCTGTCTTGCTCTTGATTATTATTACAACTCCTTCTGAGCCATAATTTTACTGTGTTACAACTTTAAATCTAAATGTCCATTACTTTGTAGTAACTTGTCAGAAACCCCCCCCCCCCCCCAAAAAAAAAGTTAAAGTACAACTGTGTGTCAAAGAAAAAGTTAGGCCTATGTCCATACAACCAAGATGCCTTGACGAAATGTGCATTCCCTGGCTAAATTAGACGTTATAGATACAGACATTGATTGACATGGAGGCCAGAATATATTAGCTGTTGAATAATTTTCCACACGTAGCTGCAATGGATGCCCAACACATCCTGTCCCATTGCAGTTCTGTCCGTACAGACTGCTGATCACCCGTCTATTTAGGTTATCCTTCCACTGGGGCGGTCATGTGATGAGAAGAGAGGCATTGGAGAACATCGTGACCACTGGAAAGATTGGGGGAAGAGAGGCAGAGGCAGACCAAGAGAAATGATGCTGGATGGATTGAGACGGTGGCATGGAGGAATATCAGCAACAGAGTTGATCCAGGAAAACCAAATACCGAGATCTGTGGAGAGCCATGAACGCCTACGCCAGCCGGCATGGCACTTTATGATGATGATTCCACTGGGGGTCAGTATGGAGAATGGATCACGAGCGCTCGCTGTTAAACTTCCTGTGTGCTGATGTCAAGGTAGCTGGTTCAACTCCTACACCGGTCAGTTGGACCTTAACTGTTGACTTCTCGTCCTTGCCTTGGGTACGTACACTACAGGTACCTGAGAAGTCGGTCTTGATTATTACCATAACTGCTGATGTCGAGGCGAGGTATACTGTTAACAGGGAGAACTAATCCACACGCAAAATCTGTGCCAGTGCACTGCTTAGTTTGGGCAACTACTAGAAGCAGTAGCACATGAACTGAGCTACGCTACGTGGTCTCGAGGTATGGTGTCCGCCTCGAGTGCTGGAGGTCCCGGGTTCAAGCCCCGGTGAGGGCCGGGAATTTCTCACGTGGACTTCTAGTAAAAATTTCCCCTGGTCTCTGGGTAGTGAGATAGGACGCCCGTGTGTATTGTTGCGCACGTAAAATATCCCTTGGCAGTTGGAAATCGAAAAAGAGTAGCCTAACGGCGCTGCCCAGGCAAAATTTCGAGTTAAAAATCTACCCAAAGTATTTCAGGATCCTCGCCGGTGCTACGGAGTTCGTGCACTGAGCTGAGTTTCTCCAGACTCAGGTTTGAGTTAGGAGAAGAACGGAGCACTTATGGGTTGAACCCGTGTGCCGTGATGTTGATCCGTCGACTAAACTAAACTAAACTAAACTAAACTAAACTAACTAACTAACTAGCTACCCTTTAATTCAACGCAGAGAACGAAAAAGCAACACAACCTCCCACTTCTCCCGTTATCTACCAATGGCTCTCCTGGCTTAGATCTGTCCCTTACAGTCTGATATCACGACCATCACTCCCGTCATTTGGTTGAAGTTTGCGGACAATGAAATACCTACAGGCCTTGGATTAAACATGGCCAACCCAGAGTTAATGTTACCCAGTCGGTGTATGTTGTGCTGAATCATAATTTAGTTATATCTTCATACGCCTCTCTGCGGATGTGACACTCCAGTACTGGTCTTACTCACCCCGCTAGTGTGTGAGCTTGGAGAAGGGAAGAGGAGGTTTGCAACACGACCGTTTTGAAGATGATACTTCGGTAACGTGTCGCGAGGATTGTCTCTGCACCAAAGTTTCTTGGATAGATACAGGCCCTAGTCAGGGATATAACGACCCGGGCACCAGTGCATCGGTCTTAAGAAGTAAAGCTCAGTCTTCCTGAGGTTTCATGAAATAACCAGTCGATCGGACTTAAGAGTTGATCGTGGAACTTAAGTGTTGATCGTGGAACTTAAGAGTTGATCGTGGAACTTAAAGACTGATCCTAGGGTGTAACATTTGATCCACCCATACATCATGTCCCATGTCGATAAACGTGGCCGGTCATGTTCTGCCATCTTACTCGATCATCCAGAGTCGTGGATCAGCTCCATGTTCCTGTCTCGACCATGCCACGTGGCCAAGCTATCCAGGTATTTACTTCTGGTCTTACCCTTGGTCTCTTCCCTTCGATCTTGCCAGATGTCACCAAGTTCTATAAGTCATTTCTTCTCATAACTTGCCCAACAAATTTTGACTGTCTACGTCTAATTACTTTAATCAGTTTACGATCTTCATTTGTTTCTTGAAGGATTTGTTCATTGGTTTTTCTGCCTGTCCATGGTATTCTTTGCATTGTCCTCAGAAACCACATCCATACAAAAGTATAGGTTCTATGTAGCACTTCAACACTCTTTTTCTCGTTTCAGTTGAAATCTTTTTATTGGTCAGTATGTTTTACATCTTGCAAAAGGCTACCTTTGCCATGGCAATTCTTGTTCTAATCTCTTCAAGGCATCTCCCATCAGATGTTATGATTGTTCCGAGATAATTGTACCGATTTTCATCATAATTACCATATATAATATATAACGTGTTTATCATTTAACACTTCTGCGTCAGACACACCTTACTATTTTTATTTTCTATTGTTATATCCTGCTGCAACAATTATTTCTAATATGTTGTTTTTATTTTTGTTTTTGGCATTTTTTTTTTTTTTTTTTTGACGCTCGCTGGCTTTTCAAGCATAATCCATCCACACTACTTTCAGTGGCACTAGTGCTGAATTTTGCGTGTGGATTAGCTTTCCCAATTACCAGTGTCCCTCGCCATCAGGCGAACCCACTCCAACTTCAGAGGTACTTGTAATTTACGTCTCCATGTCAAGGACGAGAAGTCAACATTGCAGTCCAACTGTCTGGTGTAGGGGTTGAACCTCTTACCTCGGCATAAGCACATCTGATGTATAAGAACGCGCGTTCTTATCCATTCGGCCATGCTGATCTCCATGTATTTTATTCTCTAGATATGTCTTCTATGTAATGATGTAACACAGCATTTGTGTGTTCTGTGTAACGGTTAAGGTTACAACTACTCTGTACAATACAAATGCAAAAAACAATTCTCATTATTAAGTTTAGCCCATTAAAAGCTAATTTGTTAAACATATGCGTATTGAGATTTGCGGATGCTGCAAGATCACCCATCAAAACCATAAACTCCCCGGGAAGGTTAACTCTGTCAACAAATGCCGCAGAAGTCGGATGTGTCGGCTTATTGGCTCAAGAACGCAGCTCTACTTTAAACAGGCAAAACGCAATCACGTCCGAAAAAACAACTCTCCGGATGAACGCAGAAGAAGAAGAAGAAGAAGAAGAAGAAGAAGAAGAAGAAGAAGAAGAAGAAGAAGAAGAAGAAGAAGAAGAAGAAGAAGAAGAAGAAGAAGAAGAAGAAGAAGAAGAAGAAGAAGAAGAAGAAGAAGAAACCATAAAATACATACATATAACATGTATGGTGGGGGGGGGGGGCCTATCAAGATAAGGGAAGTCGGCGTCGCTGAGATGTTTAACTAGCTTAGACTTTCTCTTCTGACAGCGGAGTAGTATGTTCAATAATTACGCCGTTAATTTTGCACGTAAAATTGTCAAGGGACTGCAAATGATTGTAACGTCTTACAAAGGACATGCCATTTTTTTATTAACAGAAGAGATATAAACGCACGCACACACACACACACACACACACACACACACACACAAATCCCGTGACAGGAACTTGTAATGGTTGTGAGAAGTCTTAATGCTATGACATGTTTATGGGCCTGTCACCGCCTCACCTTTATAGATATTAATTAAAGGGCTGCAACTCCCGCCCAAGGGATAGAAGTGAGTCACTCGAGGCCCGAGTAATCTAGAGCCTTCTCGAAGGACTGGTCATTGAGTCCATGGTTCCCGTGGACACTGATGTGGCCCGCCTATTGCGGGGTCCACGAGGAACTCGGACAGAGTTACCACCCGTGTCGGATTGGGACACGTGTGCACCGGCAGAGGACAGACGGACTTCAGAGAGACAACAGGGCCTGCCTTAGAGGGACTCAATAGATATCAATAGATATATAGACATAGGCTAGATAGTTTGCTAGAATGTTGTATGATAACTATGTATGATGATGTTAACTATCTGTGATATGTAATACAGCGCGGGATTGTTAACCCACTGCGCCAACGCACTGTATATTGAAATACAATAAATGTTCGATATCATATTGAACGGAGTTATTGTTGCCTGTGTGAACCCGAGCTCAGATACCTAGACATGAGCAAGACGATGACAGGCTTTTTGGGGGCTTATTCTCCGGTTTTGGCATAAGATCTAATGTTACACAGCTATTTATTGCCAAGTAAAATCACTAAATTAATTATATCAAATTGATTTTGTACAACCAATTGATAACTTTACAAGTTTAAAATATTAGTAGCTATCTAGCGATAAAGTAGAATTAATCTGAGTCCCTCAGCAGTGTCTCAGCAGTGCCTCAGCAGTGTGTCTCTCATTATTGTGATTACTATAAACTATTTTTGACATGACTGTGACATTTTTTGACTGTTACTAATGTTTTCTCACTCTACGAGCAGATTGTTCCGCGAATAGTGGCGCGTGCAACCTATGTAACCTTTCCAACAGTGGCGAGAGTACAAGACAACATCCGCAAGTTCTGGGATTAAAAGCTAAGTTTCATATCATACCCATTGCAACCCTAAGCGGTACTTCTCACCATCCATCAATGTATCATTTTGCTTTGCATTGATTTGTTTGTATATTCATGACCTTGTAACCAACATAACCTTGCATTTGGATTTACACATTTAATAATTAAGGGAGATAACTAAATTTTCTACTCCCCAACATTTTTTCTAAGGGATTTAACTTTATAAACAGTACCAACAAGTAAAACACAAGATGTCTAGCTTAGATAAATGCATTGAGCAAGGAATAAAATTAGGTTATAAAGAAGAGAAACTGTCAGAATGGGCACAGAAAACGCACGCAGAAAACATTGCCCGTGAAGAAAGAGCGATAGAACGAGAAGAAAAACAAAGGCAAGTGCAGGCAGAAGAAAAGAAAATGCAAATTGAGGCAGAAGAAAAGAAAATGCAAATTGAGGCAGAAGAAAAGAAAATGCTAATTGAGGCAGAAGAGAAAAAGATGCAAATGCAAATTGAAGAGAAGAAAATGCAATTGCAGGCTCAGGAGAAACAGATGGAGCTTGAGGCGGCGGCCAAACAAGCCCAATTGAATGCCGATACACAAATAAAACTAAAACAGATGGAGATTGAGTCCAACGCAGAAATATCTGTGAATAAGCTAAGAAGCAAAGAGGAAGAACAAAAATATAACAAGTATAAAGGCCTCGTGAAGGCATTCTGCTCAGGAGATTCCATCAGCGCCTACTTGGAAAATTTTGAGTGTCTAATGTCCTACCATAAGATCATAAAATCAGATTGGGCATTCATTTTAATGAGAAACTTAGCTCTTGAACCTTTAAAAGTAATAGAGACAGTGCCACAGGAAATGCGAAAAGACTATGACTATTTAAAGCAACGCATTCTCCAACATTTTTCTTTAGATACTGCAGGTTACCAACAACAGTTTGCCAAATTATCTCCACAACCAAATCAAACCTTTATAGATTATGTCAGTACAGTCCAAGACGTGTGTACAAAGTGGATTAACTCGGCTAAAACTAACAACAGCCATGATAAACTTAAAGAGCTTATTATTATTGACAAGATAGTTAGTACAATCCCTACACCTTTTGCTAAGTTCTTAAAACAAATGGACTGTAAAAGTATTCAGGAAATCGAGTCCAAGGGGAATGCATTTTTCACAGCAAACAGAGACATTTTTCATCTAAACATAAGTCAAAACGATACAGCAGCAGCAGTAGTGAACACCAAATACTCGAAACAAACAGAGAGTAAATTTAAACCACGCTCAAATGTCA
Organism: Cepaea nemoralis; assembly: GCA_014155875.1. Lineage (NCBI taxonomy): Eukaryota > Metazoa > Mollusca > Gastropoda > Stylommatophora > Helicidae > Cepaea > Cepaea nemoralis. The sequence goes on from JACEFZ010009457.1 coordinate 215,691, forward strand.
GTAAACTAGTTAAATGCCAATATTGCAGTTTGAATCACGACCAATACGCGATGTGCGATAAATCGCCTAACTATCCTCACCACCTCAAAATGATGGTGGAGAAGCAGAAGACTAAGCGCAATGCTTACCAGAGAGCGGTCAAATGTTTTTTTTGCAGGAGCTTTGGCCACTATAGTCGCTTCTGTGATGGCCGAAAGTTATTGAAACAGGCCAATGCTGCACTAGTGGAAACGTCGTCAGACGAAGAGATTGAATCACTGAATGATTGTGACAATCAAAACGACAATGTAAGTGAGCTTGGAAATGCTGTACAAATTATTGACACCATTACAGACAGTAAGTGTAACACCTGTACGAAGTTCCAACTTGACACAACATTACTATGTGGCCACACTATCCCTATTTCAAATGAAACAGCCAACGCTGCTTTGTCATCTACAGGCAAGCTAGTTTTTTCAACAGGGTTTGTAAATAACAAAAAGTGCACATTAATTCGGGATTCCGGCGCAACGCTCTGTGGGATTAAGAAAACATTAATAGACACTAAGGACTACACAAACAAACATGTGACTTGTCGCACATTCTCAGGCACTATAGAGAAATACCCCCTTGCTCTTGTCGAAATTCGAACACCGTTCATATCAGGACAAGTATTGTGCGCTGTCCTTGAAAATCCAGTCGCTGATATTATACTTGGGAACCTGCCCAACATACAACCGTGCTCTGAAAAGGAAATCAGAGATTGGGAGCATAAAAACGGTATCCACCACCCAAACAGCGATGCTAAAGAGAAACACCATTCATGCTTGTCTCAATCTGCCAAAAGACCAAGGGAGACAACCACTGAGGTAATTCAGAAAGAATTCACCGAGGTGTACAATGCAGGGGCGGTCGAATCTGTCAGTGATACGACCAAATTAAAACCTCGAATTGAGGATGCTACCGATCTACCAAGTACCAAGCCTGTAGATGTGCAACAAAACACACAACACACAAATGCAATAACACGACAGACAACCCATAAAACCAACACCGACCAACTGCAGGAATCACTAGAAATATAGCGCCAAACTCTACCAACACTAATTTTGGAAATGAACAGAAAGCAGATCCTACACTTTCACCATATTTTAAGTTAGTAGGACTTAAACCAAAATTAACTAAGAACGCATCGTGGACATTTAGGCTACAGAACAATATCTTAACTAGATTTTACACAACAAAGCAGACCACGATACAGCAAGTAGTGTTACCACAAGCACATCGAGACAAAGTTCTAAAATAGCCCATGACTCACCTTTTGGAGGTCATATGGGGTACGAAAAGACCAGGGCTAGGGTCCTGACCCAGTTTTATTGGCCAAAGTTTTGCCAAGATATAAAAACCTTTTGTAGATCTTGTGATATATGTCAGAAACTGGTGAAAAAGGGGAAAAACCCTACAGCAGAAGTCCAATCAACGACAACTGCCTCGAGGCCTTTCCAAATCGTGGCAGTTGACCTAGTAGGTCCGTTGAATCACATTTCAAATAAAGGGAATAGATATATTTTTACTCTTGTGGATGTATGTACGAGATGGCCAGAAATGCTTCCATTAAGATCTATCTCCTCTAAGGATGTGACGGACATATTATTAAATATTTTCTCCCGTTTTGGCTTCCCGGAGAAAATAATTTCTGATAGAGGAACCCAGTTCATATCGAATGCCACCCAATCAGTAACTAAGTTACTAGGCATCAAGCAATGTTTCACCAGTCCCTATCGACCGGCCGCAAATGGTATCTGCGAGAAACTAAATGGGGACCTGAAACATATGCTAGCTAAAGTGACAGCTGAAAATCCAGCCGATTGGGACATACTCCTCCCAACGGTGCTGTTCGCATATAGAGAAGTCCCGCAATCAAGTACAGGGTTCTCTCCCTTCGAATTGATGTATGGAGCGAACCCAAGAGGACCTCTCACTATTTATAAAGAGATCATATCACAACCTGTAGATATCCAACTACCCATTTCTACCTATGATTTAGTCACTGACACCAGAGACAAAATCATACGTTCCTGTATACTGGCCAGAACATCACTACAGGAGAAAGGTTTTTAATACAGGCAGTACGCCAACAGAGGTGCAAAAACAATTGCACTAAATCCAGGTCAGGATATTTTACTACTGCTACCTGACAAAAGAGATTTACTATCAACCTCTTGGCAGGGACCTTTTAAGATTATTAGAAGAATTTCGGAAGTTGATTACGAAATCTCTTTAAATAGAAAGTTGAAAATATTCCATGTAAATATGTTGAAACCATACTATGCTAGACAGGACATTGAGACAAGTGAACAGACGCAGCTAACTGGTGACAGAGACGAAACGACAATTTCTCAACGGAATGACACCTCGACAAATGAAGCATCGTTAACGACACACTCTTACGACGACAAAAACGACGAAGACATATGGACATTACCGACAATCTGTGATATCGACAACGACGACAAATTCGACGACATATTGACAACGATTGATCTCGACGACAACGACAATGACATTGAGGACAATTTACAAACAGTAGCATCTGTGATAAATCAGACAGACGTGGGCAATACTGAAATCCCGGTACCAATTATGACTGACGACGGGAGTATAAATGACATACATATCTCTGACACTTTGACACAACAACAGCGACAAGACATTTTGACTCTCCTTGACGAGTATAAATCTATCTTTTCTAACAAACCTGGACGCACTGACAAATAACACATTCAATTGTGCTGACAGATCTGACACCGGTCAAATGTAGACCATATTCTATTCCTCTCCATTACAGAGCAAATTTAGACAAAGAAATTTTAGATTTAGAGAAAAATGGAATAATTCAAAAATCGATGTCTCAATATTCTTCACCGATTGTCCTGGTGAAAAAGAAGGACCAGACAATCCGTTTGTGCATCGACTATAGGGTATTAAATACAAGAACCACAACGGATGCAGAGCCAATGAACAGTTGTGAAGATCTCATTTTAAATATGGCTCAATCATCCTTATTTTCCAAGACTGATTTAGCGAAAGGATATTGGCAAGTGCCACTACACCCTTCTTCTAGACATATAACAGCATTCGCAACACCCCTCGGTTTGTACGAATGGCTATATCTTCCATTTGGTCTCAAGAACGCACCGGCCACATTTGTTAGATTAACTAGATTGTTATTACACGGAATTAAAAATGTTGAAGCCTATATTGATGATATATGCATCCATTCTTCTAATATGACTTCTCACTTACTTACCCTCAAACAAGTCTTCAACCAAATCTCTCTTTTTGGACTTACTATCAAACCTTCCAAGGTTGAATTAGGCTACAAACAAATAGACTTCCTTGGTCATAGAATTTCTGAAGGCAAATTGTTGACAGATGATAAAATTGTTTCCAAGATTCTTAATCTAGAAGTTCCTACCACAAAGAAACAAATTAGAAGTCTACTAGGTCTTATTAACTATTATTCTAAATTTATTCCACATTGGGCAGAACTTACCTCAGTCTTTTCTGATATGTTAACTAAAGATCATCCATCAAAAATTTGTAAAAGTACCAGCTTAGACGATGCAATGTGTAGATTGAAACATATTTTTTCTAATCCACCAGTCTACGATTACCCAAACATAAATTTACCCTTTATTTTGACCACAGATGCGAGTGCTATCGCAATAGGAGGATGTTTAATGCAGGAAGTGGATGGAGTGAGACACCCGATTCTCTATGTAAGCCGTAAACTAAAGAAGGCAGAGACCCGGTATGCTACAGTGGAATTGGAGGCTTTAAGCCTACTGTTTTGTGTATTGAGATTATCTAAGTTCCTCTTGGGTAGTCACTTTGTTGTGCTCACTGACAATTCGCCATTGTTGGTCCTTAACCAAGGGTCACCTAAAAACCATCGTTTAAAAAGATGGTGTCTTCTTCTTCAAGATTTCGACTTCGAAATCCGCCATATCAAAGGCACGGACAACATTATGGCTGACCTATTATCACGGCAAACGAATGCGCCAGTAGAATGACTTTTAGCACATCGACCATTCGCCATACTAGAAACTGTGATACTTTTAGTCTGTGGCATATAACAGTATAACTCTACACCTGCTAGAGAACTCTCAGTGAATAGGTTACTTACGACACCCACGAACATGAAACTTTAAGAGCTATACGTTAAGAGCTATACTTTAAGAGCTATACTATCAAGTGCCCAAGCTCTAGAACAATCCCAGCAAGAAACTTTAACTGTGTTTCAACCAATAATATCAACCAGTGAACTGACTCTGAATACTGTAAGAACACTTTATACGGGACATTGAGAACAATCCATACTTGCTGTTGCTACGAAACTTTGCAAACAGCCGAAACAGAACGACGTCGACTACAACACTCAAGAGACAGCCATACTAACTTTAACATTCATGGCATAACACGCTAACAACAGGAGGACAACGCGCACACCATCGTTGGATTTAGTTACTTAATTAATTAATTACTTTAGTATTAAATATGTATTATATTTGCATTAATGATGTATATAAAATGTGTTAACCTGTAATTTGTACATATTCTACTATAATATTACAGGCGGTTCCATTCATAGGCTAAAGGACCGTCCTATACAATTGTCTCTGTGTAAATTATAACCCATTTTTGAGTCATCGTACAAAAAGTACGTATTTTCTTAAAGGGCAAATATCGCCTAGTCCATTTTTTCTAAGGGCAATAACACTTACCTCAACTTTAATTATATATTTTAATTATATATTTTTTAGTAGTTAGTTTAATATATTTAGTTTAGTAGTTAGTTTAATATACTTAGTTTAGGAGTTAGGATACATCTAAGCACCACTACTTGGAATGCCTAATCATGTATTGCACACAGTGGAGTAATTCATGATTGAGGTTATCCCAACTCGTGACGCTTGGAAATAAGCCACACATTCAGCACACACGTTACACAAACCTTAAAACTCAACACTATCAATTTAAAATACAGTCACTTTATTAGAAACAGCAACTTATTAGTCAACACACTAACAAGCCAACAGGGACACATGTAGTCTGAGGGGATAAAATAACGACGTAACTACATATTTAGCATTATACAACATACGAGAGTAAAAATGTATTGAAATGCACACACAGATCAAGATTTGAAGGTGTACTTAATTAGCCAGGACTTCGGTCTTGTTAATCCTCTTTAATACAGAGGTTAATTGTCTTGGTATCAGTGGGGTACTATGAGAAGGACGGGTTGTAAATACAACTACTAAACGTCACGTAACTTCGGTCAGATAAGCATTTTTAAGGACACAGGAGAGAGAGTGATCTCTTCACCAAATCAGAGAAGTGGTGTATGGGAGAATACATGAGTTTTCATGCCAGTATGTAGGTTACCATGTTACTGTCCACCAAACTACAAACACCGACTTTATGTGATTCGGTGACAGAATTAGAACAGATCTAATTACCCTATAACAAACCATCATATCAGGGGAGAGGGGGGAATCCTGTCACCGCCTCACCTTTATAGATATTAATTAAAGGGCTGCAACTCCCGCCCAAGGGATAGAAGTGAGTCACCCGAGGCCCGAGTAATCTAGAGCCTTCTCGAAGGACTGGTCATTGAGTCCATGGTTCCGTGGACACTGATGTGGCCCGCCTATTGCGGGGTCCACGAGGAACTCGGACAGAGTTACCACCCGTGTCGGATTGGGACACGTGTGCACCGGCAGAGGACAGACGGACTTCAGAGAGACAACAGGGCCTGCCTTGGAGGGACTCAATAGATATCAATAGATATATAGACATAGGCTAGATAGTTTGCTAGAATGTTGTATGATAACTATGTATGATGATGTTAACTATCTGTGATATGTAATACAGCGCGGGATTGTTAACCCACTGCGCCAACGCACTGTATATTGAAATACAATAAATGTTCGATATCATATTGAACGGAGTTATTGTTGCCTGTGTGAACCCGAGCTCAGATACCTAGACATGAGCAAGACGATGACAGGCCTGAGTTCTCTGTGGTGGCCGATTTTCCCCTCCCGTAGCGAACTTCGAGAGCTGACATCGAAGCCTCTTCCGATCGCGCTCTTGCCAGTGTCAGTGTAATGTCCTAACTAGTACACCTACGCTTCGACTAAAAGAAGAGGTGTGCGACAATTGAAGGCAAAAAAGGCTGGGGGGGGGGGGGGTGGAGAGACGGAGCAGATGTATTTGATTAAACAAATGGTAACAGATAAATTTGATTTACTGATTGATTGAATGATTGATTGATTAATTGATTGACTGATTGATTGGTACGATAATATACATCATAAACTAATATAGCAGTCACATACTACCAGACGAAAGGAATCATCAAATCAATCAGAAATCCACCAATACCAGCACAAGATGATTACCATTTATGGACAAAAAAGAACAAGTAGTTACTTTGCTCCTCATAATGGGACATCGCGCGCTCCGCGGAGAAGAGGCTACGGACGCCAGTTTGTAATTTCGCATACTGCGTTCGAAACACATCTGTGGGCGATTTGGCAGCACACCGCCTTGAGTTGGATTTTGATGAAATGGTATGGGCTTACCATGAACTGTATAGACCACTGAGTGAACTTAAAAAGGACAGCGAAGTTATACAAGAGACAACATTACATATATAGACAATACATTTCAAGAGAACGAAAGAAGAAGAAGAGGAAGAAAAGAAGAAGGAGAAGAAAACATCGTAAAATTCCGAGCATACACACAGGTGATCCCTCTCTTGCAGCAAATGTCGCAAGGTGCGAGAGGGCTTTAAATGAAAACATTAAAAGTGTGATAAAAATTACAATATCCATTCCATTGCCTTGTAACCTGTAAATATTATTGCTAAGGATGTCAAGAGTGTTAAGCACGTGATATCACCTTGCAGAGGAACACGGTGAAGTCATAAGGACAGCTTATATATTGCCGCTCCACTTTTGACATGCACCAAAGAAGAGCAGCGTTCTATTGGTTCTTATATTATTCGTATTTTTTTAATTTATCAGTGACCTCCACTTGCAGTGTTTACCACATGCCCCGTACTTGCCTGACCTAGCACCAAGTGATTTCCACTGTTTGAATAACTGAACGACTCGCTGGGAGGACAGACTTTTTCGGTCCGATGAAGAGGTACAGCAGGTTGATCATGAGTAGTTACACATGCGACCAAGAAGGAATTTTCTACAGGAATATAAAAAGTCGCTTAAAAATCGACAGGGTCGACTTAATTGCACCGGGTTTTATCCCATATGGCTCGGTCTCTTTCCCCAGCACGGAAAGCGTCGCACCAAGCACGAACTCCGTAGCTCTAGCAACGACCCACAGGAGTCTCCGAAAAATTTAAATCGTGAACCGAAGGACGTGGCCCGGAATCGAACCCACAACCTTCGGAGCCCGAGTCAAACGGCTTGACCACTTCGCCACAGAGACTCCCTTTCTACAGGAATCAAGCATTTTATCGGCGCTGGAGGACTTGCATTGAACGCAATGGTGACTACATCGAAAAATAATATATTTGTTCTGTACTTTTGCATGCTATATATTCAAACACACACACACACACACACACACACACACACACACACACACACACACACACACCACGCACACACCACACACCACAGATAGAGAGAGAACGAACGAACGAACGAACAAACTTTATTTTAAAAGGGTAACAAATTGGGCACGCAGGCCCGTCTTACATTCGGTCCTTTCAATCACTCATCTTTCATTCATCAAATGTGCATATTACATTAACTTAGGGAGGGGGGGGGGGGGGAAACATTGTCACATGGATTTTGTAAGCATAAACAATGCATATTACGCATGATACATTCACATGAGAAAACATTTGAGAGAGAGAGAGAGAGAGAGAGAGAGAGAGAGAGAGAGAGAGAGAGAGAGAGAGAGAGAGAGAGAGAGAGAGAGAGAGAGAGAGAGAGAGAGAGGATGTCAGGTTTTCATTTAGAAGCCCTCTGGTAGTTAAATACTAATCGTTCCACTGATGTATTGGTTGTAAACAAGACGACTTCCTCCTCTCACGCGATCCTCCCTACCAAATGCACACACAACTAAAAATAATAACATACTCCACACCGACATCATCAGAATATCACATGCCGGCGAGGAACTGGGGGTCCTGAAGGCCGATGTCCGCGCGAGATTAGGCACACGAAGGGGAAGAATGATATGATCTAACCTTTATGCTATGTAAGACTGTAAGACCACACTCATTATCACCCAGTGCGTGGCCGGCTGGCGTGGGCAATCATGCCTCACCACAAATTACGATCTTCGACGTCATGGATTGACTCCCTTCCGTGCCATGACACAAGACTGTCAAGAATCTTCTCACGCTGTCTTTGTCTATCTCTATTTCCACAATTCTTTCCGGTTGTCACAAAATGCATTGTTGTTGTCTCATCATAAAGTGGCCAAACACGATGACTGCCTCTTTCTGATGTTAGTAATAAGTTATCTTTGCGACTCAGCTTCCCTTAAAAGGTCTCGATTCCTTATTTTGGCTGCCCAGTTAATTTTCAGCATTTTTCTATACATCCACATCTCCAAGGCTTACGTGGATTTTTATCTGTTCTGTATAATGATACAACATTTGAAAAGGTGTAATGGTGAGAAAATCGACTTTATTACACCTGGTTTTATCCCATATGGGCTGGGTCGTTTCGGCAGAACCGGCTGCAGTAAGCGTCGCACAGTGCACGAACTCCATAGCTCCAGCGACGACACTAACTTCTTCAATTTTATTCTGTGGTCCAGTGTTATTGTTTTGGGTATACAGATGTCAGTGAACACATCAGTAGTCTACGTCGCGGTATAACATAACACTATGTTGCTATATAAAGGCCGATAACTTAACACACGCCTTCTCTATAACAACGTATTCATGCCTTCAGGATTTTTGGGCATATGGTGCTCGATCCATATTTTTTACAGACCGTCGGCACTCGCTGAGTGATATGGTCAGTATAACACTGACCACCATTACTTTCTTCGTTCTTAGTTGTTTGTTCGTTCTTAGACATTTTCTGGTACCTATGTTAGGGAGCGTCGGTAGCGAAGTGGGCTAGTCACTTTCCTGCCAACCCCATGGCCATGGTTTCGATCCGCTGGGCGAATTCGGAATTTTAAATATTGACCTGGGCTTAAAGGTCGCCCCAGCCTAAAATTGGCACCAGAAATGTCTTGGGAAGTAAAGACAGCCGGCGCAATACTGACCACATCATTCACCGAGTGATGAATGGTTTATACATATTTGGGTCTGGAACCGTATGCCCGATGCCCTTTAAGTCGTTTTAAAGGCTTCTTTATCTTTACACGTTAAGCTGGGTCGACAAAAGATCCCCTGTCAATTGTTATATCCGCCACGATGAGAATTAGAATCAATGAGCTCAGGGCCGGCAGGCGAGCGTCTAGCCACTACTCTAGCATAGTTCCCATCCTTGTGCTCTGACCTACACTAATGTATATTAATACCGGGTATTAATACACTTTGTATGTAGAATAAATTTGAAAAAATGAAGTACACGATGTCATCAAAAAATTTGCTCCAGTCTATCGTAAAGCAATACGCTGCGAAAGGCTATCGTCTACTGGAGTCATTCTTTGCACTCACTCCAAGAATGGTGTTATCAACGGAAGAAATAATGTTTGATATTTGAACAAGTGGCTATTGTAGCTAATTTAATGAAATTTTTAGCACATTGTTGACGACTTCTTAAACTTCATTTTTCAAATTTGTTTTACATACAAACTGTAGTCAGACTTTACAAACATTCGATATCAGTAATATCCAATGCAATTATATCAATATGCAGAAATAAGCCCAAATAATCTTGTTTTTCATGAAAGCGATGTTTTTAGTAGCAAACTTACACAAACTGGACACGAACAACAGATGACACAATTTATTGCCTGGCATGATTCGCTGTGACCTTCTCTGGTAAGGTCATGGGCACAGTGGGACGCATGTACAATACCTGGGCTCGTCGCTTGTCACAGCGAGGTAAACAACGGCTGCCACTTCCTCCTTTTACTTGTTTAATATAACGATATAATATACTGCAAAATACCCCAAAACATTTGTTCCAAATAACCGTATAACATACAGCAATACGCTAAATAATATTTGTTCCAAATAACGGTATAACATACAGCAACATACCACATAACATTTGTTCCAAATAACGATATAACATACAGCAATACGACACATAACATATGTTCCAAATAATGGTATAACTTACAGCTATCCGCCACATAACATTATTTCCAAATAACGGTATAATGTTGAGCAATATGCCACATAACATTTGTTCCAAATAACGGTATTATATACAAATATTCTATACAGCAATATACCACATAACATCTGTTCAAAATAAGAGTATAACATACAGCAACATACCACATAACATGTGTACTATGGGTATGACACATACCTGCTCTATGTAACGATATACGACATTTGATTACACACCTTTAAAACTCCACGAAATAACGATCTACGACATTTGGTTACACACCTTTAAAACTCCACGAAATCTAGAAATGCCGGCAGTCTACATCTGAATGAATATCTTCTGTAGTGAACTTTCACTCAAGAAATCTCATTGCCGTTTATCACTGCCGTTGAAATAACTAATCGGCGCCTTTGACATAATTCCCATTGACACCAGATCAATACTAAATACCATATGACACACTTGGATCTATAAATCTGACTGGGGGGGGGGGGGGGGGGGGGGGGGAGAGAGACAGTTCACCTTGTATTGGTTAGCACTTCGGACAATCTTGAATCGGTCGCAGTGAATATTTTTGTTCCGTATATATTAGTCACACTTGAAATGTAACGGGGCGAATATGTAAAAATGCCATCAGCGCCGTAAATAGTGTATCGGTAGATTTGGGAATGTCATGGCTTGAATAATTGTCCGCAAATGAAATTAGGAATAGCAGACAGGAGAGTAAGCGCAGATGTATTGTAGAATATGTTAAACTGATATGTATTTGAGGCTGAAATAAGACAGAACAAATGGAATAACTTTGGGATTGAGGGATAGATGAATGACAGAACGATGATGATTATGATGTTGATGAAACAAAAAACAAACACACACAAACACGAAGAAGGTGGAGGAGAAAGTAAATTATAAGGAGGCGGAGCGGAGGGATAGAGGAAGACTAGGAAGAAGAGGAAAACAAAACAGAAGAAGTAGTAGTAGCAGAAGAAGAAGAAGAAGAAGAAGAAGAAGAAGAAGAAGAAGAAGAAGAAGAAGAAGAAGAGGGGAGGAGGAGGAGCGGGAGGAGGAGGATAGGGAGGAGGAGGAGGGAGAGGAGAGGAGAAGGACAAGAAGAAGAAGAACAAGAAGAAAAAGAACAAGAAGAAAAAGAACAAGAAGAACAAGAACAAAAAGAACAAGAACAAGAAGAAGACGACCACGACGACTACGAAACAAGAGTAGCACTACATGACATTTGTAAACTGACATTACATCACGCATTGGTGGATCGATAAGAACAATAAAAAAAAAAAACAATAACAACAGCAACAAATCAATTGTTGTATCAGTTATTAGACAGCAAGATCTTTTGGGGGCAATTTATGAGGCAACGTAAACTTGAAAACATAATAACAGCTGTCAAATGTCATGAAAAGAAAGAGCAACGCGACTGCAGAGAGATTCATGTGTGGATGACTTGGCCTTATGGCATTATCGGGTTAAGAACACTGTTCTGATCCTAGATAGTGATGATCGTGAGAGGTGGCGAATCATCACCGCCCACGCTTTTTGGCAAGGCAAATGGTACCGATGATGATGATGCTGATGATGATGATGATGATTATGATGATGACGATGATGATGATGATGATGATGATGATGATGATGATGATGATGATGATGATGATGATGATGATGATGATGATGATGATGATGATGATGATGATGTCCATAAAGCGCGAAGACTATATACGGGACATACAGGTGCTGTGGGTAATGAAAGATTCGCTAGCGTTATTATAACATCTGAGGGTCAGCCTGTGGATCGAGCTGTCATCATCATCCTGAACACACTTATAGAAGCCGGCGCAAACGAGGATTTGCAACTGAATAAATCGTTCCCACTTCGGCGTGGCTGAGAGGTTTAATGGGCTTACACGTTCGCTCCAGACAGCACGTAGTGGGCTCCTTAAAAACGCCGGCCAGTTTGATTTAAATGTTGACTTCTCGTCCCTGACTTGGGGACATCAATTATGAATACATCAGAAGTCAGAGAGGGTTCGCCTATTGGCGAGGGACACTTGTAATAGGGCTAGCTTACCATCAGGGAAAATCATTGGAGAGCGTTCACTCTTAGTGGCAGCTTCATTCATTCAGTAGCGTGTCCGTTGCAGAATCTCGCTCCCATAACAACCTTCCGGTAAACTTCTCGGTAATAAGCAAGATGTCCCGCATCCGATACACCCATCTGGAGATCATCTGCCACATCCTGCACCCATCTTCTTATTAGCCTTCGTATTCCTCTCTTCCGGGCATATACCCCTTTATTGTTGTTCTCTTCAAACTTTCATCACGTTTCAAGTGCCGAAAGTATTTCGATTGCCTTTGTGTAATCGTCTTTGGTAGCCAACCTTCTCCAATATTCAGATCTTGTCGTGTGGATGCATTTGTTCTGTTCTGTTTCTAAGATATTCTTAAAACCAGGAAATAACATTTATATTCAAAGGCACTTATGCGCTTATAAGCTTGTTTAGTAAGTGTCCAAGTCTCACAGACGTATGTTGCAATGGGAAAGATGCATGCTCTTAAAAAATCTAATTTGTGTTGGCCTATCTGTTCCATGCCACAATTTATTCAGTTGTTTTAGTTTTTGAAGAGCAATAGATATTCGTTTTCGATTTCTTTAATTGGGTGACCATTGTTGGTAATTAATAAACAAAGATATTCGAAATGTTTCACTACTTATGGCAAATACTAATAGTATTTGTAGCATGTGTGAACAACGCTCGGGTTCGAAACGATCAAATGGAAAGAATCGTCACACTCAAACAGACTGCAGCAATCGGACCGACGATAGGTGTTGTCATGAAGTAACAGCACAATAAGTGTGTAAGGAGGCTTGTCAGTCAATGCGGAACAGCACAATAAGTGTGTGAGGAGGCTTGTCAGTCAATGTGGAACTAGCACAATAAGTGTGTGAGGAGGCTTGTCAGTCAATGTGGAACAGCATAATAAGTGTGTGAGGAGGGTTGTCAGTCAATGTGGAACAGCACAATAAGTATGTAAGGAGGCGTGCCAGTCAATGTGGAACAGCACAATAAGTGTGTGAGGAGGCTTGTCAGTCAATGTGGAACAGCACAATAAGTGTGTGAGGAGGCGTGACAGTCAATGTGGAACAGCACAATAAGTGTGTGAGGAGGCGTGCCAGTCAATGTGGAACAGCACAATAAGTGTGTGAGGAGGCTTGTCAGTCAATGTGGAACAGCACAATAAGTGTGTGAGGAGGCTTGTCAGTCAATGTGGAACAGCACAATAAGTGTGTGAGGAGGCTTGCCAGTCAATGTGGAACAGCACAATAAGTGTGTGAGGAGGCTTGCCAGTCAATGTGGAACAGCACAATAAGTGTGTGAGGAGGCTTGTCAGTCAATGTGGAACAGCACAATAAGTGTGTGAGGAGGCTTGCCAGTCAATGTGGAACAGCACAATAAGTGTGTGAGGAGGCTTGTCAGTCAATGTGGAACAGCACAATAAGTGTGTGAGGAGGCTTGTCAGTCAATGTGGAACAGCACAATAAGTGTGTGAGGAGCCTTGCCAGTCAATGTGGAACAGCACAATAAGTGTGTAAGGAGTCTTGTCAGTCAATGTGGAACAGCACAATAAGTGTGTGAGGAGGCTTGTCAGTCAATGTGGAACAGCACAATAAGTGTGTGAGGAGGCTTGTCAGTCAATGTGGAACAGCACAATAAGTGTGTGAGGAGGCTTGTCAGTCCATGTGGAAAAGCACAATATGTGTGTAAGGAGGTTTGTCAGTCAACGTGGAACAGCATACTAAGTGTGTGAGGAGGCTTGTCAGTCAATGTGGAACAGCACAATAAGTGTGTGAGGAGGCTTGTCAGTCAGTGTGGAACAGCACAATAAGTGTGTGAGGAGGTTTGTCAGTCAATGTGGAACAGCACAATAAGTGTGTGAGGAGGCTTGTCAGTCAACCCGGAACAGCACAATAAGTGTGTGAGGAGGCTTGTCAGTCAACGTGGAACAGCATACTAAGTGTGTGAGGAGGCTTGTCAGTCAATGTGAAACAGCACAATAAGTGTGTGAAGAGGCTTGTCAGTCAGTGTGGAACAGCACAATAAGTGTGTGAAGAGGCTTGTCAGTCAATGTGGAACAGCACAATAAGTGTGTGAGGAGGCTTATCAGTCCATGTGGAAAAGCACAATAAGTGTGTGAGGAGGCTTATCAGTCTACGTGGAACAGCACAATAAGTGTGCGAGGAGGCTTATCAGTCCATGTGGAAAAGCACAATAAGTGTGTGAGACAGCTTGTCAGTCAATGTGGAACAGCACAATAAGTGTGTGAGTAGGCTTGTCAGTCCATGTGGAACAGCACAATAAGTGTGTGAGGAAGCCTGTCAGCCAATGTGGAACAGCACAATAAGTTTGTGAGGAGGCTTGTTAGTCAACGTGGAACAGCACAATAAGTGTGTGAGTAGGCTTGTCAGTCTATGTGGAACAGCACAATAAGTGTGTGAGGAGGCTTGTCAGTCAACGTGGAACAGCACAACAAGTGTGTGAGGAGGCTTGTCAGTCAATGTGGAACAGCACAGTAAGTGTGTGAGTAGGCTTGTCAGTCAATGTAGAACAGCACAATAAGTTTGTCACGAGGCTTGTCAGTCAATGTGGAACAGCACAATAAGTGTGTGAGACATCTTGTCAGTCAATGTGGAACAGCACAATAAGTTTGTCACGAGGCTTGTCAGTCAATGTGGAACAGCACAATAAGTGTGTAAGGAGGCTTGTCAGTCAATGTGGAACAGCACAATAAGTTTGTCACGAGGCTTGTCTGTCAATGTGGAACAGCACAATAAGCGTGTGAGACAGCTTGTCAGTCATCGTGGAACAGCACAATAAGTGTGTGAAGAGGCTTGTCAGTCCATGTGGAACAGCACAATAAGTGTGTGAGGAGGCTTTTCAGTCAATATGGAACGGGCACAGTTAGTCCCAACCAATGTGGAGCCCAAGAGAGAACGAGACAAATTCCAGTGCACCAGTTGGTGAAGAAAGGACGGTGATGCTGGATAGGACAGCAGTTGATAATATCCAGGGAAATGTATTACTTGGTATTCTTTAGTCTGGAATTCACAAGACAAGAGAAATAGAGGAGGACCTAAAACACACGGAGTAGAGAAGTAGAAACAGAAATGGGTAACATGGGGAAGACATTGATGGAGTTTTATGGGATAGGCTATGGCTAGGCGAGGTTGGAATGAGCTGGGCCTATATCCCAATGCTGGATAGAGGATTAAAGAAGACGAATGTAAGTCCGTGTACGCTGATGGATCTACATTGGAGGAGATCGGAGTACATGTGGATGTGCCAATGATGATTAAAAAAAACTGTCAAACTGTCATTTACTGCCAATATAGTACCTTGCGGTGTATGGCAGAGGGGTCTTTGAGCCTGAGGAATAAAGGCCGCCTGGCTAGTGCAGTCGCCGCGAACTGTGCATGTTAGGATTTTCTTTTTGCCCCCGACAGAAAAAAATCCGACACCTTACCGAGGGATCGAACCCGGGCCTCCCGAATGAGAGTCCGACGTTCTAGCCTCTCGGTCAGCCATAATCTGAGCTAAACCAGTCCAAACAGATACTGGACACTGACCGACCTACCCACACGCTATGTGTTCCTTCATCTGAGCACCTGTTATACAACCATATCATACCATTGTTTGGGAACCACCACAGGGTAGTGGATAGTCCCACGCATGCCGGCCAGGTTGTCATGAGTTCGAATCCGATTCTGGGTTGATTATTTGTATCAATGACCTGGGCTCTGAGGTCGAGCCAAACTAAAATGTATATCAGGAAATATTTTAGGAGGTAAAAGTGGTGCACGTGATACTTATAACTATCATCAGCTTATTGCCGATTGTTCTATGCAAATATCGGTCTAGTTTAGTATGCCCAGTGCTCATTAGGTGTGTAAACGGGCGCTTTAACTTATGTTGTTTTACTCATATGTCCCAATTCGTCAAGCGTGTGTTAATGGATGCTTAAAACCGTTTATTTACTTACTTGCGTTCATTGTTTACCTAAATACAACACTATAGATAAACTTCTCATAAACATTTACAATATTTACCCAGCTCCAACTACACCACAAAATTACCACAGCAATCACTAAAATACCACACCTTCACACTTCAGGAAATCGACACGGTAAATGCACAATACTCGCACACTCGGGTGTTGTTGTATCTGCGCCCATCCTACACTATTTGACAACAATTCTTCTCTAGACTCACGTGATATTGAAAATCTTCTTCAAGTCTAACGTCATATGTTCTATTGATGGACTAATGACGGTGCTGGGGACAAAGACAATGACAATCCAAGACACGACACGAAGTCAGAAATAAAACAAAAGTGCGTTGCCTTCGGGCAATCGACATTTTCAGTTTGTGCAATAGTGTTACTATTCAATATTTGACGTTAACTCTTGGGCTATAATGTTACTTAAAGTGGCATAATGTTACTTAAAGGGGCATGCATTTCAATATGGCACACTGCAAAGATTACTTCTGAAAGTTGGAAATAGTTTTAGAATGCATGTCGTGTTCAACACAATACATGATATAGACAGATATATACTCAGGTTTAGACATGATCCTCTTAAACTTTGCAAGTAAGATTTGATCATTTGACTATGTAACCGCATTCTTGGGACTTTGGTGGGTCGTGATGGAAGAGTAGCATCGACATTCAGACTCCATCATTGTCGTCTATTCTCCTTATTCTTATGTCCATGCCCTGTGGCGTTGGTGATCAAGTCTGTTCACAGGCCTCTCTCTGTCGCGTCAGCTGTCAATCTTGTCTGTTCACATGCCTCTGTCTCGTGTGCTACCAATCTTGTCTGTTCACATGCCTCTGTCTCCTGTGCTACAAATCATGTCTGTTCACAGGCCTCACTCTGTCTCGTCAGCTGTCAATCATGTCTGTTCACAGGCCTCTCTCTGTCTCGTCAGCTGTCAATCATGTCTGTTCACATACCTCTTCTCGTGTGCTACCAATCATGTCTGTTCCATGCCTCTGCTCGTGTGCTACCAATCATGTGTGTTCACAGGCCTCTCTCTGCCTCGTCAGCTTTCAATCATGTCTGTTCACAGGCCTCTGTCTCGTGTTCTACCAATCATGTCTGTTCACATGCCTCTGCTCGTGTGCTACAAACCATGTCTGTTTACAGGCCACTGCTCGCATGCTGCTAATCATGTCTCATACTGATATTCCTTCTTGCCATGATGTCAAACTGTCAAGCATCTTCTCCATTGATATACCCTTACTTCTCTTCTCCTCAAACTTTCCCGTTGTGACGACAAACTCCATATGTCCTCTTTTCACGACATGCCCAAATAATGTGAACTATTCTGGTGCGAGTAAAATGCTCTCTTTGTGACTTAAATTCTTTCAAGAAATGTGCATTGCTCTTTCTATCGATACATACATTTCTATCATCATTCTTCTATAAAACCACATCTCCGTAGCTTCCACAGCACTTATCTGCTAATTGTTCTAGATCGCGTCCGTACATCAGGATTGACTTAATATAACTATTAAGAACCCTTTTCTTTACCTCGAATGACAGTGATATATTGTAGAGAATATTCTTCATCTTATTAAATACTACCTTTGCCAGGACTTGTGTACATTTAACCTCTTTATACACAGAGAAATAGTAAAAAATGCAAGACAGTGAAAGAAATCTAGCTAACCAGTCAGTGCAAAGATATTGACAATTAACGAGAAAAAAATATATTAATGTACAGTTAAAGTAAATTGTGTTATATTGGGACAAGTGAAGAAATAAAAATATCTAGGCACGTGGTTAACATCATGGAAGATGCATCACAGAAATAAACAAAATATGGACAAGGAAAATGAAATTGCTATCAAATGCATTAAGTCCTTGTCACACGAAGTTACAGAAACAGGATTAGTTAGTTAGTTAGTCGCGGTTCCAACATCACGACAACGGGTCGTCCCCATTATGCTCCGTTCCTGTGCCAGTGAATATCACACGAATTTTTCCTCACTGCCCTATGTGAAAAGTGCATAAATAAACACATATAGTATTGTTTGGCGCTCAAAGAAGGAGAAGAAGGAAGTAGAGATTAGAGGACGCACTAGACAACATAAAATTTGCAAGCTATAGTTACCGTCCGGGATTCGAACCTATCACCTCTAAATGACAACAACGCCTCTCTGCAGGAACAAGTGTACTTCGACCCATGACCACCTACACCAGTGTTTCCCAACGTGGGGCCCACGCCCCACAGGGGGGGGGGGGGGCAATTCGATTGTTAAGGGGGGCGATTCGAAAATTAAAGAAATCAGCTGGATATAACAAAACTGGCAGACTTGAGACTGAAGTTAACTAAATTGGAACCTGACATAAAATCTCTTTGCAGCAAGCATCAAGCGCAAGGATCTCACTAAATTTAAATAATAAATAATTACTTTTTTTTCATATTCTTTACAGGACATCGCTGTCAACACCAGCATCTTTCAGCTGTATGTTGATTTCTTGGCAAGATTACGCTCAGTAGTTTGCCATTGCTTTCTGAGCGGCCGGCTCACATACCCCGTAAGTTACCGATGCGATTCGAACCACTGCTGATTCTTACCGTCATCACGTTACCGACGAGAGTATACGAGATTACGGAGAAAAGTCATAACCTCTAAGCCACGAAGCCGGCAAATAATTACTAATAATCAAAATAATATAGAAAAATCTTTCATTAAAATTATTTTGTACTTGAATTACAGTTCTCCATTATATGTTTTGAAAATTTATTTACTGTGTTTGTTCAATAATTTCTTATTGATTTCTTCCTAAAACCTATCATTCAAGTTTCTTTAGTGAACATTTCAATTTTTTAATATTAAAAATAATGTATATGTAATGTGAGGGGGGGGGGGGGGGGGCATAAGATATTTAGAAAGGGTTAGGTGGGGCACAGCACAAAAAAGGTTGGGAAAGACTGACCTAGACACTCCTAGAAACTAGAATGCCAAACAATAATTTGTGTGTCTATTTAAGGACTGTCTCAGTGGCTTCAAAGAGTTCCCCAATTGATTTCCTGTGTAATATGTGAACAGTGGAACAGACAGGAATCTCGACAAGCCAACAGCCCGCACAGGTATAATATGCATAATGGCTCCTTCAGAATGCCAACACAAAAGTCCTCCACGGAAAATACAATACGATAGAAGTGGTGGTCACTAGAAAACCAGCAGCCACACATTACTACTTTAAAAGTCGAAAAGATCGACTTATTGCCTCGGGATTTATCCCATATGGCTCGGTCCCTTTCGGCAGGGCGGCCCGCTGACAGCATCGCACAAAGTATGAACACCGTAGCTCCAGCGACGACCCCCCAGGAGTCTCCAAGAAAAATGCACTCGTGAACCGAGAAGGCAGTCCAGTCAACTCCAAGCGACATGCCGACCACCATCGTTCCGAACATGCAGTTCTCGTTACAACAACCGCGGACAGATGTAAAAACATTCCAAACGAAAGTCCACGCACTCAACTCAGTAGCAATTATGGTCGTCACTAGGAAGGAAGAAATACCACAATGTAATACACAAGTAAATGGGAATATTCTTCAACAAATGAATCGGTACAGTTATCTCGGAACAGTAATACCATCTGATGGGAGATGCCTTGTAGAGATTAGAACAAGAATCGCCATGGCGAAAGTAGCCTTTAGCAAGATGAAAAACATACTGACCAATAAAACGATTTCAATTGAAACATAAAAAAGAATTGAGGTGCTACATATAGCCAGTACTTTTGTATGGGTGTGAAGCTAGGACAATGTGCAGTCAAGCTGAAAAACATCTGATGGCTGTGGAAATGTGGTTTCTGAGAAGATTGCAAAGAATATCATGGACATACAGAAAAACCAACGGCCAAGTCGTACAAGAACCAAATGAAAATCGTAAACTGACTAGAGAACGAACGAACGAACGAACGAACGAACGAACGAACGAACTTTATTTTCAAAGGGTAACAAATTGGACACGCAGGTCCGTCTTACATTCGGCCCTTCCAATCACTCATCTTTCGTTCATCAATAATGCATAATACATTCACATAGGAAAAAGCATTGTCAAATGAATGTTGTCTCAAATAATCACTAAAGCTAATATAAATAAACTCCCACTTTTCACACGCATACACTGTCGACTATCGTAAGCATCCTTACAAGAACATTCAAAATTGGGAAAAATTGGGAAAACATGGACGATATGGAAAATGGTGACGAAAATATGTTATACATTGTGTAACGTAAAAAAAAATAGTGGTGCAGTTCAGTAAGATAATTCCTGGAATTGACATGATGAAATAAGCAGTGCACGTTAAATTCGAATGGCAGTAAAAACTAAAAATGCTAAAATAAATGATGAGGATAATAATGACATGCTTTGCGCTCAGCTCTCTCTCTCTCTCTCTCTCTCTCTCTCTCTCCTCTCTCTCTCTCTCTCTCTCTCTCTCTCTCTCTCTCTCTCCCTCTCTCTCTCTCTCTCTCTCTCTCTCCTATATATATATATATATATATATATATATATATATATATATATATATATGTTTATTTATTTTCCTTTCACGCACACTGACACACTAACTCTCTCAATGTCTCATTCTCTCCCTCTCTCTCTCACTCACTCTCTCTCTCTCTATCTCGCTTATAAGCACCCACTCTCACACTCACCCTCTCTTACACATACACACATACTCACTCTTACTCAATCTCTCACTCACTCTCCCATTTACACTCTCTCTCTTACCCTCTCTCTCACTCACACTCAGCTCATTCACTCTATAAACCACACTAACTAACTCTCTTACTCGCACACACAGACAAGCAAACAAACACACACTCACTCACTCTCACTCATTCACTTTCTTATGCACTCTCTCACTCACCCACTCTCACTCATACACACTCACTTGCTCTCACACTCACTCACTCACGCACATACACACATACTCACAAATTCTCTCTCACTCACTCACTCACTCACGCTCCCTTACTCACTCACTCGTTGACTCTCTAACTCACACTCACTCACTCACTCACTCACTCACTCACTTACTCACTCTATTACACAGCCAGGCAGACACACAACACAATCTCTCTCTCACATTCACTCATTCTCTCACTCAATCTCTCACACATACGTGCACTCACACTCACTCACTTTTACACTCACTCAGGCACACGCGCATGCGTACTCTCTCACTCTCTCTGTCTCATACTCACTCTCTCACTCACACTCTTTCTCACTCACTCTCACACACAAACACAAACACACACACACACACACACACACACACACACACAGTGAAGAATGATAGTGAAAAAAAAAATTATACCAATAGGTGAGTTATGGAGGCATATAGTCATTATGAAGTAAGTATTGAAAGAGTTTTCAGTTGAATGTGTAGGGACTCATTGGAGTTTTCAGATCTGGTGGAAGGCTATTCCACGAGTGAGCACCAGAATATGCGAAACAAGTTTTGTATAAGTCCAATCTAGGCTTCGAAACCTGTAATAAATTTAAGCGCTTACTGTTCATTGCATTAGATTGAATTAACGGAGAAATTATACGTAGACAGTCACAATTTTTTGGTCACGTTATGAGAATAAATAAATTAGAGAACTTGGTGACAACTGGCAAAATCGAAGGGAAAAGACCAAGGGGAAGACCGAGAAGTAAATACCCGAATGGCTTGGCCACATGGCATGGTAGAGACAGGAACATTGAGCTGACCCACGACTCTGGTGATCGAGTGAAATCACGAGTCATGACCGCCAACGCTTTCCGGCAAGGCACATGATGTATGGATGGATACGCATGCCATTACTTCTAGTGCTCTGGACTGATCTGATGTTTGCGTGTGTATTAGTTTGCCTTATTACCAGTGTCCCTCGCCATCTGGCGAACCCACCCAGGTTTCTGATGTACTTGTAATTTACGTCATCATGACAAGGGAGGGAAGTCAACATGTTAGTTCAACTAACCTGTGTAGGCGTTGAACCAGCTACCTCGGCATCAGCACAATGGAAGTTTAAGAACGAGCGCTCTTATAAATTCGGCCATGCTGATCTCAGCCATGTAGATGTGGTTTTATAGAAGAATACTGAAGATTCCATCAACAGTCAAAAGAAGCATTCAGGACATTTTGAGGGAGGCTAAGTTACAAAGACGACATATCACAAACGTCCTTTACAGAAAGAGGCAGTCCTCATTTTTGACCCAATTGTGAGTAACGTGACGTGCGCGAGAATCGGTAGCGGTTCCCTCCGCGTCGGTAACTTACGGGGTATGTGAGCCGGTCGCTCAGAAAGCAATGGCAAACTACTGAGCGTAATCTTGCCAAGAAATCAACAATCAGCTGAAAGATGCTGATGTTGACAGCTATGTCCTGTAAAGGATATGCGAACACAAACCAAAAAAAAAGAAAAAAGAAGTAAACAACTAGAATATATAACAACCAGAAAGATTTGGAAATACAGGGAGGGGGAATCATGACATCTCAAAAGACAAATAATCCAATAGAAATAAGTTATACTATGACACAACGAATCGACGTTCCGGTTAAGCTTCCTCGGAAGCAACATAAGCAGATCTAAAGGAAAAAAAAAATTAAATTAGAAAATTTAATAACATTAAAACATAAACAGAAAAAATAATTACACTTAATTAGATCAATGTGAAGGACCATCAATACTGAAAGCAGAGGCTGGAGTTCAATATGACACTAGCGGAAAAGTAAATCCCCTGAGCCGGATAACATCCTTGTCGAGGAAATTATAGCTGTTGGCGAATTGGGTAAAGATATGATAACAAAACTGTTGAATGATACCTATAACAGTGATTATACTTGCTGATGTCTTAAAGGCATAGCTCTACCATAGTAACTCATGATATGTTTATTGTTTACTCATTGTGTATCAGGCAGGTGCTATTATGTTTATAGTTAATTCATTGTGTACTAGACAACTGCCGATTGTTTATAGTTAACTCATTGTGTACCAGGCAACTGCTGATATGTTTATAGTTAATTCATTGTGTACCAGACATCTGCCGATTGTTTATAGTTAACTCATTGTGTACAACACAACTGCCGATATGTTTATAGTTAACTCACTGTGTACCAGACAACTGCCGATTGTTTATAGTTAACTCATTGAGTACCAGGCAACTGCTGATATGTTTATACTTAACTCATTGTGCACCAGGCAACTGCTGATATGTTTATAGTTAACTCACTGTGTACCAAGTAAGTGCCGATATGTTTATAGTTAACTCATTGTATACCAAACAACTGCCGATATGTTTATAGTTAACTCATTGTGTACCAGACAATTGCCGATATGTTTATAGTTAACTCATTGTGGACCAGACAACTGCCGATATGTTTATAGTTAACTCATTATATACCAGACAACTGCCGATATGTTTATAGTTAACTCATTGTGTACCAGGCAACTGCTGATATGTTTATAGTAACACTCATTGCGTACCACGCAACTGCTCATATATTTATAGTTGCATATCCTTTACTGGCTCCATGGCGAAAGGGTAACGGTAAGGTCATAATCCCGCATACCGCGTTCGAAACCCAGCTGTGGACGATTTGACAGCAGACCGCCGTGTGTTGGTTTTAATGAAATGGTATGGGTGCCGGTAGTTCAGAAGGCAACGGCAAACTACTGAACTTAAACTTGCCAAGAGACCACAAACCGCCAACGAAGGCTGAAGTTGATTGCGACGTCCTGTAAAAGGGATATGCAACTAACTTTTATATCCTTTACAGGGCGCTACAGTCAACTCCGGAAATTTATGGCTGTTTGTAATTCCAGGGCAGGTTCCACCACTCCCTTGTCCATAGGTAATCTACCACCGAGAGGTGCATTCCCTACCAGTATGTCAGCCTGATCATTCCCCCGCACTCCCGCATGACCAGGGCAGAAAATCTGTGACCTCTGAAGAGATTCAACACGAAACATTAATTTCTCCACCTTACTAAGCGTACTCCGTGAATCCGTGAATCTCGAAAGATTGCTGTTACTGTTCTCCCCCCCCCCCCCCCCCAACCCACCCCCACCCCAATTCTATCGTAGGAAAAGAAAGAACAAAGAACTGAAGAAAAACATGGAATAGAATAGAAAAGGGAAGGGAAGAGAAACAAAAAGACAAGAAGACGGAACGACAAGAAAGAAAGCATGTAACATATAAACCAGATACTCTGCTCAAGGCAAAGAATTAAGTAACTACCTGGGACAGAACGAGTTAAAAAAGACAGCGGCTTTGAGCCTTTCTGTCAACCCACACACATGTTTAACTGGTTTGCTGTCTTCAGCCTTGTTACACTATTCAAACAAGCACACCGGATCGATATGCATCTGCCATTTCTTGTGGCAGATACTTTCAACAGTTATCTATTTCTGAGACCAGAGTCCCCGGGTGTACACGCCAAGCAAGTCTCTAATCATTTATCGGCATTCGAAAAGGTTAGGCCGTTTAATGGTGGCGTTTTCAAAGTGATAAGACACACTAACAGGTGGCTTTTCATTACAAAGTAAAAGCCAGTTCTTTGTAACTCGCAACGTCTCTTGTATAGAAATGAAAGCTCAAATTCAATCGCTTAATTTCTTTCAACTTGGCGATTGTGGAAACGTGTACACGGTATCAAATAATCAGGAGTGTAGCGGCTACCCAACAATCGCTGACAATAAATTAATACATATAAAACATGACACGATCGGAGCTTATCTATGAACGTGTATCAAAGCCTCGCCGTGAGAGGGCATTGATCTCTCACTTAGTATCCCAAGAATGAATCACACACACAAAAACAAAAAAAGAAGTAAACGGTAAGAATTGCTGGAACACGATCAAAAGTAGCAAAATGGACGTTGCGGCCAAAGCCTTCGTCAGATACAAACAGCAAAGAAACACTGATTCAATTATATGAAAAACACTACATTATATATAGTTTAATTTATTTTAGTCGAACGATCAACATCACGGCACATGGGTGTAACCCATAAGTTCCGTTCTACTCTTAACTCAAGCCTGAGTCCGGAGAATCTCAGCTCAGTGCACGAATACCGTAGCATCGGTGAGGATCATGAAATACTTTGGGTAGATTTTTAACTCGAAATTTTGCCCGGACAGTGCCGTTAGGCTACTCTTTTTCGATTTCCAACTGCCAAGGAATTAGTTACGTGCGCAACAATACACACGGGCGTCCGAACTCACTACCCAGAAACAAGGGGAAAAGTTGCTACTAGAAGTCCACGTGAAAAAATCCCGCCCCTCACCGGGGGCATGAACCCGGGACCCCAAACACTGGAGGCGGACACCATACCTCGAGACCACTCAGACACCCCCCTCCCCAATACTATATATATATATATATATATATATATATATATATATATATATATATATATATATATATATATATGTTGTTTTGCATATCCTTTACAGGACATCGCTGTCAACATCAGCATCTTTCAGCTGTATGTTGATTTCTTGGCAAGATTACGCTCAGTAGTTTGCCATTGCTTTCTGAGCGGCCGGCTCAGTATCCCGCAAGTCACCAGCGGGGATCGAACCTACCCAGCTCTCGCCCCGCTACGAGACTCTGCGTGATAAACGGGATTACGGAGAAAGTGTTGTAATCCCACGGCCAGAAAGACCGGCAGATATATATATACCTGGGCTTAAATATCTTCAAAACAATGCTTCCCGTAATTGATTTGAACAAGGAATACACAGACAATACATTGCACGATTTATTGCCTGGCATATATCGGCTACATCTCTCGGGTACATACTGCAAAATTCACACAACATGAACTAAAGCAAAAAGATAAATCCTTCAAGTTGAAATATACAACACACATATTCACACAGCAATGTGAATTGGCTACTACGGTAATTTTAAACTGACTATCGTGTCTTTTTATTTGTACAAAATTGGCTTTTGTAAAAGAATGGCAATTGCCTCGGCCATCTTTAACATGCGTCCAGTTTATTATTTTAAATGTCAGCAGCCTACAGTTTGCCTTTTGAAGAAAATAACAACTCGAAACAAAAATGTGCACGTGTACCATTGGTATAAGAGAACTGGTTTGAATAATAAAAGCCAGATTGGCATAACCCTGGCTTAATTTTAAAGACAGAAAGAAAGGAAGGAAGCAAGAAAGAAAGAAAGAAAGAAAGAAAGAAAGAAAGAAAGAAAGAAAGAAAGAAAGAAAGAAAGAAAGAAAGAAAGAAAGAAAGAAACTCAAGGTCAGTACCAAACACATATGATGAGTGTGGTCATAAAGATGACATGACGACAAAACACACTGCAAAAAAAACAAACACATCCAATAATTAAATTAACGTAAAATCTCGAGTGTACTTAAAGCATACAGAGAAAATCAATTAGAACTTTTATACAACTCTCACACACAAAAAAACAAACTAATCCTGTATAGGAAGACCGGGCTGTGTTCAATGAAAGCGGACATGGAGATGTGATAAAGTGTTAAATAAAAGGACTTTAGAAGTTGCAAAACAACATAGTAAAGTGATGAGTTGAAAGAACGAGTCTAGGAGGAGAAAACAAGATAGAACAAATAGCTTAAATTTAAATTATAACAGGGTGGAGTTCACTATAGAAAAGCAAGACGTTATTTGAAAAGAGCATTAACAGAAACGAAACATTATGACAAGTGAGGAACGAATGAACGAAAAACGTACTTTATTTTAAAAGAGTCAGTGAAGGGAGCCCATAAAGGGGAACTCCCGCGCTATTTATACTTCACCTTGACACCGCAGGTTACAAGAGGAACATCATGAGATGAGTAATTCGGAGGCACGTATAACATTCGGCCCTTCTAACCACTCATCTTTCTTACATCAAATATCTATTGTATATGTTACATTCACATTTAAAAAATTGTCAAATGAATGGTGGGAACATAAACAGTGCATATTATCATGTTATGAGACGGCAGACAGCAAACAGACATACACAAATGCGCGCACACACACACACAATACACACACACTCACACATGCATAAACTCATACATACCTGCCTACATACACCCATTCATACATCCATACATCATTTACACAAACTACCACAGTTATACATACACCCATTCATACAAACATACATCATTTACACAACGTCTCACAGTTATACATACACCCATTCATACATGCATGCATCATTTACACAAACTATCAGAGTTATACATACACCCATTCAGACATGCATACATAATTTACACAAACTCTCAGTTACACATACACCCATTCATACATAGATACGTCATTTACACAAACTCTCACAGTTACACATACACCCAGTCGTACATTCATACATCATTTACACAAACTCTCACAGTTATACATACACCCATTCATACATACTGGAGAAATCATAAGTGATAAGAAACATCAGATGGACAGATGGGTAGAGCACTATTTGGAGGTTTACTCAAGTGAGACTAAACTAGCGGATGATGACTTCAACGCCATAGAGACTCTACCAACTCTTGACCACCTAGACACACTTCCCACCATAACAGAAGTTAAGTGTGCTAAAAATGAACTTGCATTTGGCAACGCTCCAGGTAAGGATGGGATTCCAATAGAGGTTATCAGGAGTGGGCAGACACACTCACTCTACAGATCCACCAGCTAATAGAGCTATGCTGGCGAGAAGGACAAGTCCCACAGGATTTCAAAGATTCAAACATCATAACGCTGTACAAGAACAAGGGAGATCGGAGCGACTGTAACAACTATAGGGGTATCTCACTTCTGTGTATTGTTGGGAAAGTATTTGCCAGAATTGTCCTGCACAGACTTCAAGTCCTAGGAGATCAAGTCTACCCCGAATCACAGTGTGGCTTTCGACAGAATCGGTCTACCATTGATATGATATTCTCATTGCGACAAATGCAAGAAAAATGCCGTGAACAGAATCAACAACTGTTGCCTTCATCGACCTCACAAAGGCATTTGATTTGGTCAGTCGTGAGGGTCTGTTCAAGGCACTAAAGACGATTGGCTGCCCATCAACTCTTCTGTCCATTGTGGAATCGTTCCACACAGGCATGAAGGGTATAATCAAGCTTGATGGTGCAACTTCTGAAGAGTTTGAAATCAAGAGTTGGGTTAAGCAAGGTTGTGTACTAGCTCCCACCCTCTTTGGAATATACTTTTCACTTCTACTGAAATATGCCTTTCGTGATCAGGATGACGGTATATACATTCACTCACGCTCAGAGGGCGGCCTCTACAATGCTCAGAGATTGAAGGCCAAGACCAAAATTCGGAGGGTACTGATCAGAGTGTTGCTTTTTGCAGATGATGCTGCAGTTACGACCCACTCTGAGGAAGAATTGCAATGTCTACTATCTGCATTCTCCAATGCTTGTTCTGAATTTGGTTTAACAATTAGCAAAAAGAAGACACAGATTATGTCACAAGGTGCACATGGGGTACCATCAATCTTTATTGACGACGCCGAACTAGAGATGGTAGACCATTTTACATATCTAAGATCAGTGGTAAATAGCAAATTATCCCTAGATCAGGAAATCAACATCCGGATTGGTAAGGCAGCAACAACAATGAACAGGTTAAGAAAAAGAGTCTGGGAGAAGAGGAAGCTTACTGCCAAAACAAAAGTCCTTGTCTATGAAGCCTTCGTCCTTAGTACTCTTCTTTATGGCAGTGAAACCTGGACAACTTACTCACACCAAGAGAAACGTTTAAACAGCTTTCATATGCGGTGTCTGCAAAGAATACTTGGTATTAAGTCTTCTTCTTCTTCTTCTTCAGCATTCCGAGCCATTGAGGTTCTTTGCTGCAAATACAATCTGTCTCCATTCGTCTCTCTGGTGGACCTTCTCTTGCCAGTCGTTGATTCCAAGTGCTTGTAGGTCTGTATGTATATTATCTCTCCACCGCCTTCTTGGTCTACCTCGGGGTCTACAGTCATTTATTTCCTGAGTGTAAGCGAGTTTTGTTTCCCTATTATCTTCCATTCTTTCTATATGCCCCAGCCATTGTAGTCTATTAGCCTTCATGATACCAGTGATTAGC
This sequence comes from Cepaea nemoralis, assembly GCA_014155875.1. NCBI lineage: Eukaryota > Metazoa > Mollusca > Gastropoda > Stylommatophora > Helicidae > Cepaea > Cepaea nemoralis. The sequence goes on from JACEFZ010009457.1 coordinate 245,189, forward strand.
GGGGACTTAAACAAATCATAAATGTCTTTGTTACTTCTTCTTTTCCACTCTCCACTTTGTGTATCCCTAATGGGTCCAAAGATGCGTCTTAAAATTTTGTTCTCAAAGGTTTGTAACAAGGCTTCGTCTCCTTTCGTTGTACTCCAGGTTTCAGAGCCATACAGCACAACTGGTCTGATCAGTGTTTTGTATATTGTGATTTTGGTGTTACGAGATAGCGCCTTTGATTTTAGTAGATGTTGTAGTGCATAGTATATCTTATTTCCAGAGTTGATTCTAGTTTGTATTTCTTCCCTTATGATGTTGGAGCAGTTGAAGATTGTACCCAGGTATTTGTATGTTTCCGTTCTTTTAATGGTCATATTATCTATTTGTATGTGGCCAGAGTTTTTAGCCATTCCGTCTCTTGAAATTACCATATATTCTGTCTTATCTTGGTTGATAACCAGCCCCATCTGTTGGGCTTTTTCCTTTAAGTGAGTCAATATTTCTAATGTCTTTTGTTCACTTTGCCCTATAATATCTATATCATCTGCATAACCAAGCAGCTTGGATGTTCCTCCAATATCACATTCCTCCTTTACCTTCCTTACAACTTTCTCTAGAGCCAGATTGAAGAGTAGCGGCGATAGTGCATCACCCTGTTTCAAGCCAGATGTTATTTGGAAGGGGTCTGATTTCCTGCCTTTATATGTTACTATATTATAAGTATCTTCCATGCATAGTTTGGTCATGTTAATTAACTTCCTTGGTATTCCAAATTCCTGCATAACATTCCATAGACTATTCCTATGGACACTATCATAAGCCTTTTTAAAATCCACAAAAATGTTATGGAGATCTCTTTTATATTCCCAATGTTTCTCGGCTATTTGTCGTAAGATAAATATCTGATCTATTGTTGATCTGTTTTGTCTAAAACCCGCCTGGTAGTCACCTAATATGTCTTCTGAATATGGTTTTAGTCTATTTAGTAATACTGCGGATAGTATCTTATAGCTTGTGGACAGTAGTGATATTCCTCTATAATTTCCACATTGGAACTTGTCTCCTTTCTTAAAGATAGGTATCAATAATGACTCTTTCCAGTCATGGGGTAATTCTTCTGTCCTCCAGATTTTTATTATTAGTTCGTATAGCTTTAGATGTAATGCATGGCCACCTGCCTTTATAAATTCAGCAGCAATTCCATCAGTCCCAGTTGCCTTATTGTTTTTAAGTCGTGTGATTACATATAGGATTTCTTCAAATGTAGGTTCTTCAATTTGTGGTTCGCATGTTAGAACCTCTTCCTGTGGGAAAATGTTACTTGGAGCTTCACAATTTAGTAATTCAATAAAATATTCTTTCCATGTGTTGCACATTTCTTCATTGGTATTTATCATATTCCCATTTTTGTCTTTTAAACCATATGTGTTTTGTTGGTGCCCTCGTTTCATTGACTTCAGTACTTTAAAAAACTTTCTGGATTCATTTTTCTGGTGATTAGTTTCCAAATCTTTGATTATATTACTCATATATTCTCGCTTCTGCTGTCTGACTATTTTTGTAGCCTCTTTACATTCATTTCTATAATGCTCTTCCTTTTGGATGTTATTGATGTCATTTAACCATACATGTCTGGCATTCTTCTTCTTAGTGACTGCTTCTTCACATTTTTGATTGAACCATCTGTTCTTTCTATGCGTGGTTGACACACCGAGACATTCTTCTGCGGTAGATTGAATTGTATTCTTGATGTTCAACCAAGTTTGGTCAACGCTTTCCTCCAAAGGGTTTTGCAAAGTTTCAAGTTTAAATTTTATTTCATCTGTAAATTTCTCTTTGACTGTAATGTGGTAATACCCCTCTGCCATACACCGCAAGGTACTATATAGGCAGTAAATGACAGTTTTTTTTTAAAATGACACATTGACTATTATGCATTAGCATATATGTATCAATAACTAATAACACTTTTATGCATAAGTATATATATATATAATATATATATATATATATATATATATATATATACTCGGGCACTCTCACGAAGTTTATACTTCACCTCGACACCGCAAGGTACAAGAGGAACATGATGAGATGAGATGAGATATATTGTCATGTCATAGAAATGATAATTTAAGTGCGCATGCAAAGAACATGTCATGCACCAGAAAACAGTAAGAGTAAACGCACCGTCTATGCGTAATCTGACAACGGACGGTTAGCAATAACATTTTGGGCTTAGACTTGGGACGAGAAACATCAAGACATCAGCATGCCGTGTTTAGAACCTGTGATAAGTGCATGAACGCTGCAGAAGTAACCATTAGGATTTTAATGAATTACAACCACCAGTTGGCGGAGGGGGCAGTTGAGGACAAGCACACGCAGTATTCCACACCAGCATTAAACACAATTAGGGAGAGAGTCTCACAAGGTCTGGCCATGGCTTTTTAGAATTTGAGCGAGAGCGACAGAAATGGGACTTGGGAAATACAGTCGGTTATCCATGATGCTCGGGGGTCCGAGTTGGCTGTCATGTGATAAGTTATAAGCAGCGCTTACGTATAACTATAGGTGGAACGGTGAGTAACGGGCGCCACAGTAAGGTTAGATCGGTCGGCCTTTAGAATACCGTATTGCATGTGTGTTGAGAAATATATAGAACTGTGAAATAAAGTCGGCACTTCTTGTCCGGAATACTCAAAGAAAAGATGGCCTTGTCAAGTGCTTTGATCTGACAGTGATGTGGAGATTAGTTGTCCTGAAGTGAGTGTGAATCCAATGCTGACCGGCTGTTCTTTATCCAGTTGTTGTAATTTAAAGGAACTGTCAGTTGTTCGAACCATAATTCTCTGGTCAAGGGAAGGTTAGATGTCTCAAGCCGTCAGAAGTGGATAGACCGTCAGTACCATCATATCCAACAGATATCGACTATTCGAGAGCATGGCGCAGAATACGGGGTCGGCATCTACATAAATGTGCTAATGTTAAACAGGGCTCTTCAGCAACAATAGTCGCTGCCTCACAGAACATCAACCGGTCGCACCATTTGCCGCCGTACGGCCGTTGGACCCGTAAAATCTCCTCGCCTGCACCCGTGTGTTACCCGGGCCCATAAGGGAAACCTTCCATGCATGAGGTAAGAGTCGACTAAGGAGGATAGGCTGAGACTTAGTCTATTGGGACTTCCGGTCCCCGACATAGTGGATAGGCATTCAAATCCTTAAGGCCTCTTCAGTGTTTACGCTTGTGGCTACGGTTTGCATTCGCATTTTCCTCATGTTGGACTGGTAGTGCATGGTTCCGTCGCCCTGCTACTGAGTGAGTACATGGCTCGACATTGTGAGCTGTGAATTTCGCGTGGAGTGCTTTTACATCTGTTCGCGGTTGTTTCTAGCGTGAACTGCATGTTCGGAACGATGGCGGCCGACTGTTGCTGGATTGACTGGTTCGCCTTTTCGGTTCATGAGTGCATTTTTCAGGAGACTCCTGGGAGTCGTCGCTGGAGCTATGGAGTTAGTGCTTTGTGAGGTGCTTTTGGCGGGTCGCCCTGTGGAAAAAGGCCAAGCCAAATGTGATAAAACTCGGGTTAATGAAGTCTTTCTGGTGACTGCCGATTCCATCGACGATGAACTGTCTTTTTCGTGGAGGACTTGCGTGTTGGCATTCTGGCGGCGGCTTTATGCACAGTGTACCTGTACGGGCTGTTGGCTTGCCGATACTCCTGTCTAATCCGTTGTTCACATAGGGCTGTGAGGAGCGTTTTGTGTAATATTCACTGGCACAGGAACGGAGCATAATAGGGACGACCCGTTGCCGTGAAGTTGGAACCGCGACTAACTAAAAACTATGTATTTATCAAGCACTGTCCACACACACACACACACACACACACACACACACACACACCCACACACACACATACACACAAACACACAAAATTTTCATCTACAGTAGCTTGCAGTGAAGGACAGGGGGGGGGGGGGGGGGGGGGGGGGGGTCTTGAACCTGACGTACTTAAGGCCACCTAGATAGTGCAGTCGCCGCGAACTGTGCAGGTTAGGGTTTTCCTTTTGCGCCCGACAGGGAAAACAATCCACACCTTACCGAAGATTCGAAACAGGGTCTTCCGAAAAAGAACCTGGCATTCTCAGCCACTCGGCCAGCCGCTCACTCCATCAAGTATTAAATACCTCAATAAAACATGACGCAGGGATACTGGCGAAACTTCCCTAAATGTTCCACGATGAGCATGCTAATCTGCAATGGAACTGCTGCAAGATTATCTTCAAGATGGCGCTGAATGATTCGTAAATCCTCTACTCGGGAAAAAATATTTAAGGAAATAAATTTACCCACTGGTAGATGGAGCCCTTTACCCCGGATGGAATCTGTCTAAAGCAATATCAACTTTATACAAATGCAAGGCCACACTGACCCATGAGTTAAAGTAGTGCATAATTAAGGTTGACGCCACTCCGCTAGAAAGAAGAACGAAGATCAAGAACAAGAATTGCAGAAGCGCTTCTGTCAAACTCAAGTAACATTTAATTACCTTGGTGATAAAATGCTGGCGACACGCTCTTTCATCAAGCTCACCCTGAAAGACTTCCGAATCCTGTCTGAAACGCTACTTATGTCTGGTTCTTTATATCGGGCTTAATCCCACCCTTCTTAACTTTAAACCAACTTCCCGAGCCCTGCCGATGCACACAACTCGACTCGTGAAGTCAAATACTCTCCAAAATCTGAACACTGGAAGTCAATAAGAGATATTTCATCTGGGAAGTTCAGTTTTCATCTCAGAGTTCGTGTTGTATCCTAGAATATGTTTCCTTGGAAACCAGTGTGGTCAACGTTGTATCAATCTTTTGTTTGTTTGTGTCTATGTATGTACTAGCGGGTATGCATGTGTATGTGTGAATGTATGTATATGTGTGTGGTATGCACGTGTTTATGTGTGTACTGTCGTACATGCGTGTGTGTGTGTGAATGTATGTATATGTGTGTGGTATGCACGTGTGTATGTGTGTACTGTCGTACATGCGTGTGTGTGTGTGTGTGTGAATGTATGTATATGTGTGTGGTATGCACGTGTTTATGTGTGTACTGTCGTACATGCGTGTGTGTGTGTGTGAATGTATGTATATGTGTGTGGTATGCAAGTGTTTATGTATGTACTGTCGTACATGCATGTGTGTCTATCAGTGTAGTATACACACAGCTATATATACTGGTGTGTTTTAATGTGGGTGTGTCTGCAAGTGGGGTATGTACATGTCTATGCATTTTCAGGCGTGTATGTATGTTGTCAGTGTGGTATGCACGTGTTATATGCACTGTCCTGCATGCATGTGTGTCCGTGTCAGTGTTATATTCACGTGTACTGGCGTGTATTATAAACACGTGTGTCTGTCAGTGTGGTGTGCAAATGTCAGCGTATGTACTGTCCTGTGTGCATGTGTGTTCGTGTCAGTGTGTACGCATATGTCAGCGTATGTACTGTCCTGTGTGCATGTGTGTTCGTGTCAGTGTGTACGCATATGTCTACGTATGTACTTCTATGTATGCATGTGTGTCTATCAGTATTTGCACATTTATAATGCACTGATGTGTATGTATGCATGTTTGTCAGTGTGTATGTATGCATGTTTGTCAGTGTGTATGTATGCATGTTTGTCAGTGTGTATGTATGCATGTTTGTCAGTGTGTATGTATGCATGTTTGTCAGTGTGTATGTATGCATGTTTGTCAGTGTGTATGTATGCATGTTTGTCAGTGTGTATGTATGCATGTTTGTCAGTGTGTATGTATGCATGTTTGTCAGTGTGTATGTATGTCAGTGTGTATGTATGCATGTTTGTCAGTGTGTATGTATGCATGTTTGTCAGTGTGTATGTATGCATGTTTGTCAGTGTGTATGTATGCATGTTTGTCAGTGTGTATGTATGTCAGTGTGTATGTATGCATGTTTGTCAGTGTGTATGTATGCATGTTTGTCAGTGTGTATGTATGCATGTTTGTCAGTGTGTATGTATGTCAGTGTGTATGTATGCATGTTTGTCAGTGTGTATGTATGCATGTTTGTCAGTGTGTATGTATGCATGTTTGTCAGTGTGTATGTATGCATGTTTGTCAGTGTGTATGTATGCATGTTTGTCAGTGTGTATGTATGCATGTTTGTCAGTGTGTATGTATGCATGTTTGTCAGTGTGTATGTATGCATGTTTGTCAGTGTGTATGTATGCATGTTTGTCAGTGTGTATGTATGCATGTTTGTCAGTGTGTATGTATGCATGTTTGTCATGTGTATGTATGCATGTTTGTCAGTGTGTATTATGCATGTTGCAGTGTGTATGTATGCATGTTTGTCAGTGTGTATGTATGCATGTTTGTCAGTGTGTATGTATGCATGTTTGTCAGTGTGTATGTATGCATGTTTGTCAGTGTGTATGTATGCATGTTTGTCAGTGTGTATGTATGCTGTTTGTCAGTGTGTATGTATGCATGTTTGTCAGTGTGTATGTATGCATGTTTGTCAGTGGTATGTATGCATGTTTGTCAGTGTGTATGTATGTCAGTGTGTATGTATGCATGTTTGTCAGTGTGTATGTATGCATGTTTGTCAGTGTGTATGTATGCATGTTTGTCAGTGTGTATGTATGTCATGTGTATGTATGCATGTTGGTCAGTGGTGTATATGCATGTTTGTCAGTGTGTATGTATGCATGTTTGTCAGTGTGTATGTATGCATGTTTGTCAGTGTGTATGTATGCATGTTTGTCAGTGTGTATGTATGCATGTTTGTCAGTGTGTATGTATGCATGTTTGTCAGTGTGTATGTATGCATGTTTGTCAGTGTGTATGTATGCATGTTTGTCAGTGTGTATGTATGCATGTTTGTCAGTGTGTATGTATGCATGTTTGTCAGTGTGTATGTATGCATGTTTGTCAGTGTGTATGTATGCATGTTTGTCAGTGTGTATGTAGCATGTTTGTCAGTGTGTATGTATGCATGTTTTGTCAGTGTGTATGTATGCATGTTTGTCAGTGTTTATGTATGCATGTTTGTCAGTGTGTATGTATGCATGTTTGTCAGTGTGTAGATGCATGTTTGTCAGTGTGTATGTATGCATGTTTGTCAGTGTGTATGTATGCATGTTTGTCAGTGTGTATGTATGCATGGTTGTCAGTGTGTATGTATGCATGTGGTCAGTGTGTATGTATGTCAGTGTGTATGTATGCATGTTTGTCAGTGTGTATGTATGTCAGTGTGTATGTATGCATGTTTGTCAGTGTGTATGTATGCATGTTTGTCAGTGTGTATGTATGCATGTTTGTCAGTGTGTATGTATGCATGTTTGTCAGTGTGTATGTATGCATGTTTGTCAGTGTGTATGTATGCATGTTTGTCAGTGTGTATGTATGCATGTTTGTCAGTGTGTATGTATGCATGTTTGTCAGTGTGTATGTATGCATGTTTGTCAGTGTGTATGTATGCATGTTTGTCAGTGTGTATGTATGCATGTTTGTCAGTGTGTATGTATGCATGTTTGTCAGTGTGTATGTATGCATGTTTGTCAGTGTGTATGTATGCATGTTTGTCAGTGTGTATGTATGCATGTTTGTCAGTGTGTATGTATGCATGTTTGTCAGTGTTGTATGTATGCAGTTTGTCAGTGTGTATGTATGCATGTTGTCAGTGTGTATGTATGCATGTTTGTCAGGTTATGTATGCATGTTGTCAGTGTGTATGTATGCATGTTTGTCAGTGTGTATGTATGCATGTTTTGTCAGTGTGTATGTATGCAGTTTGTCAGTGTGTATGTATGCATGTTTGTCAGTGTGTATGTATGCATGTTTGTCAGTGTGTATGTATGCATGTTTGTCAGTGTGTATGTATGCATGTTTGTCAGTGTGTATGTATGCAGTGTCAGTGTGTATGTATGCACGTTGTGTCAGTGTGTATGTATGCATGTTTGTCATGTGTGTATGTATGCATGTTTGTCAGTGTGTATGTATGCATGTTTGTCAGTGTGTATGTATGCATGTTTGTGAGTGTGTATGGTATGCATGTTTGTCAGTGTGTATGTATGCATGTTTGTCAGTGTGTATGTATGCATGTTTGTCAGTGTGTATGTATGCATTTTGTCAGTGTGTATGTATGCATGTTTGTCAGTGTGTATGTATGCATTTTTGTCAGTGTGTATGTATGCATGTTGTCAGTGTGTATGTATGCATGTTTGTCAGTGTGTATGTATGCATGTTTGTCAGTGTGTATGTATGCATGTTTGTCAGTGTGTATGTATGCATGTTTGTCAGTGTGTATGTATGCATGTTTGTCAGTGTGTATGTATGCATGTTTGTCAGTGTGTATGTATGCATGTTTGTCAGTGTGTATGTATGCATGTTTCAGTGTGTATGTATGCATGTTTGTCAGTGTGTATGTATGCATGTTTGTCAGTGTGTATGCATGCATGTTTGTCAGTGTGTATGCATGCATGTTTGTCAGTGTGTATGCATGCATGTTTGTCAGTGTGTATGTATGCATGTTTGTCAGTGTGTATGTATGCATGTTTGTCAGTGTGTATGTATGCATGTTTGTCAGTGTGTATGTATGCATGTTTGTCAGTGTGTATGTATGCATGTTTGTCAGTTGTGTGTATGCATGTTTGTCAGTGTGTATGTATGCATGTTTGTCAGTGTGTATGTATGCATGTTTGTCAGTGTGTATGTATGCATGTTTGTCAGTGTGTATGTATGCATGTTTGTCAGTGTGTATGTATGCATGTTTGTCAGTGTGTATGTATGCATGTTTGTCAGGTGTATGTATGCATGTTTGTCATGTGTAATGTATGCATGTTTGTCAGTGTGTATGTATGCATGTTTGTCAGTGTGTATGTATGCATGTTTGTCAGTGTGTATGTATGCATTTTGTCAGTGTGTATGTATGCATGTTTGTCAGTGTGTATGTATGCATGTTTGTCAGTGTGTATGTATGCATGTTTGTCAGTGTGTATGTATGCATGTTTGTCAGTGTGTATGCATGTTTGTCAGTGTGTATGTATGCATGTTTGTCAGTGTGTATGTATGCATGTTTGTCAGTGTGTATGTATGCATGTTTGTCAGTGTGTATGTATGCATGTTTGTCAGTGTGTATGTATGCATGTTTGTCAGTGTGTATGTATGCATGTTTGTCAGTGTGTATGTATGCATGTTTGTCAGTGTGTATGTATGCATGTTTGTCAGTGTGTATGTATGCATGTTTGTCAGTGTGTATGTATGCATGTTTGTCAGTGTGTATGTATGCATGTTTGTCAGTGTGTATGTATGCATGTTTGTCAGTGTATTGTATGCATGTTTGTCAGTGTGTATGTATGCATGTTTGTCAGTGTGTATGTATGCATGTTTTCAGTGTGCATGTATGTTCATGTGTTGTCAGTGTGTATGTATGCATGTTTGTCAGTGTGTATGTATGCATGTTTGTCAGTGTGTATGTATGCATGTTTGTCAGTGTGTATGTATGCATGTTTGTCAGTGTGTATGTATGCATGTTTGTCAGTGTGTATGTATGCATGTTTGTCAGTGTGTATGTATGCATGTTTGTCAGTGTGTATGTATGCATGTTTGTCAGTGTGTATGTATGCATGTTTGTCAGTGTGTATGTATGCATGTTTGTCAGTGTGTATGTATGCATGTTTGTCAGTGTGTATGTATGCATGTTTGTCAGTGTGTATGTATGCATGTTTTGTCAGTGTGTATGTATGCATGTTTGTCAGTGTGTATGTATGCATGTTTGTCAGTGTGTATGTATGCATGTTTGTCAGTGTGTATGTATGCATGTTTTGTCAGTGTGTATGTATGCATGGTTTGTCAGTGTGTATGTATGCATGTTTGTCAGTGTGTATGTATGCATGTTTGTCAGTGTGTATGTATGCATGTTTGTCAGTGTGTATGTATGCATGTTTGTCAGTGTGTATGTATGCATGTTTGTCAGTGTGTATGTATGCATGTTTGTCAGTGTGTATGTATGCATGTTTGTCAGTGTGTATGTATGCATGTTTGTCAGTGTGTATGTATGCATGTTTGTCAGTGTGTATGTATGCATGTTTGTCAGTGTGTATGTATGCATGTTTTTCAGTGTGTATGTATGCATGTTTGTCAGTGTGTATGTATGCATGTTTGTCAGTGTGTATGTATGCATGTTTGTCAGTGTGTATGTATGCATGTTTGTCAGTGTGTATGTATGCATGTTTGTCAGTGTGTATGTATGCATGTTTGTCAGTGTGTATGTATGCATGTTTGTCAGTGTGTATGTATGCATGTTTGTCAGTGTGTATGTATGCATGTTTGTCAGTGTGTATGTATGCATGTTTGTCAGTGTGTATGTATGCATGTTTTGTCAGTGTGTATGTATGCATGTTTGTCAGTGTGTATGTATGTGTGTATGTATGCATGTTTGTCAGTGTGTATGTATGCATGTTTGTCAGTGTGTATGTATGCATGTTTGTCAGTGTGTATGTATGCATGTTTGTCAGTGTGTATGTATGCATGTTTTGTCAGTGTGTATGTATGCATGTTTGTCAGTGTGTATGTATGCATGTTTGTCAGTGTGTATGTATGCATGTTTTGTCAGTGTGTATGTATGCATGTTTGTCAGTGTGTATGTATGCATGTTTGTCAGTGTGTATGTATGCATGTTTGTCAGTGTGTATGTATGCATGTTTGTCAGTGTGTATGTATGCATGTTTGTCAGTGTGTATGTATGCATGTTTGTTAGGTGTATGTATGCATGTTTGTCAGTGTGTATGTATGCATGTTTGTCAGTGTGTATGTATGCATGTTTGTCAGTGTGTATGTATGCATGTTTGTCAGTGTGTATGTTATGCATGTTTGTCAGTGTGTATGTATGCATGTTTGTCAGTGTGTATGTATGCATGTTTGTCAGTGTGTATGTATGCATGTTTGTCAGTGTGTATGTATGCATGTTTTGTCAGTGTGTATGTATGCATGTTTGTCAGTGTGTATGTATGCATTTTGTCAGTGTGTATGTATGCATGTTTGTCAGTGTGTATGTATGCATGTTTGTCAGTGTGTATGTATGCATGTTTTGTCAGTGTGTATGTATGCATGTTTGTCAGTGTGTATGTATGCATGTTTGTCAGTGTGTATGTATGCATGTTTGTCAGTGTGTATGTATGCATGTTTGTCAGTGTGTATGTATGCATGTTTGTCAGTGTGTATGTATGCATGTTTGTCAGTGTGTATGTATGCATGTTTGTCAGTGTGTATGTATGCATGTTTGTCAGTGTGTATGTATGCATGTTTGTCAGTGTGTATGTATGCATGTTTGTCAGTGTGTATGTATGCATGTTTGTCAGTGTGTGTGTATGCATGTTTGTCAGTGTGTATGTATGCATGTTTTCAGTGTGTATGTATGCATGTTTGTCATGTGTATGTATGCATGTTTGTCAGTGTGTATGTATGCATGTTTGTCAGTGTGTATGTATGCATGTTTGTCAGTGTGTATGTATGCATGTTTGTCAGTGTGTATGTATGCATGTTTGTCAGTGTGTATGTATGCATGTTTGTCAGTGTGTATGTATGCATGTTTGTCAGTGTGTATGTATGCATGTTTGTCAGTGTGTATGTATGTCAGTGTGTATGTATGCATGTTTGTCAGTGTGTATGTATGCATGTTTTGTCAGTGTGTATGTATGCATGTTTGTCAGTGTGTATGTATGCATGTTTGTCAGTGTGTATGTATGCATGTTTGTTAGGTGTATGTATGCATGTTTGTCAGTGTGTATGTATGCATGTTTGTCAGTGTGTATGTATGCATGTTTGTCAGTGTGTATGTATGCATGTTTGTCAGTGTGTATGTATGCATGTTTGTCAGTGTGTATGTATGCATGTTTGTCAGTGTGTATGTATGCATGTTTGTCAGTGTGTATGTATGCATGTTTGTCAGTGTGTATGTATGCATGTTTGTCAGTGTGTATGTATGCATGTTTGTCAGTGTGTATGTATGCATGTTTGTCAGTGTGTATGTATGCATGTTTGTCAGTGTGTATGTATGCATGTTTGTCAGTGTGTATGTATGCATGTTTGTCAGTGTGTATGTATGCATGTTTTGTCAGTGTGTATGTATGCATGTTTGTCAGTGTGTATGTATGCATGTTTGTCAGTGTGTATGTATGCATGTTTGTCAGTGTGTTGTATGCATGTTTGTCAGTGTGTATGTATGCATGTTTGTCAGTGGTATGTATGCATGTTTGTCAGTGTGTATGTATGCATGTTTGTCAGTGTGTATGTATGCATGTTTGTCAGTGTGTATGTATGCATGTTTGTCAGTGTGTATGTATGCATGTTTGTCAGTGTGTATGTATGCATGTTTGTCAGTGTGTATGTATGCATGTTTGTCAGTGTGTATGTATGCATGTTTGTTAGGTGTATGTATGCATGTTTGTCAGTGTGTATGTATGCATGTTTGTCAGTGTGTATGTATGCATGTTTGTCAGTGTGTATGTATGCATGTTTGTCAGTGTGTATGTATGCATGTTTGTCAGTGTGTATGTATGCATGTTTGTCAGTGTGTATGTATGCATGTTGTCAGTGTGTATGTATGCATGTTTGTCAGTGTGTATGTATGCATGTTTGTCAGTGTGTATGTATGCATGTTTGTCAGTGTGTATGTATGCATGTTTGTCAGTGTGTATGTATGCATGTTTGTCAGTGTGGTATGTATGTCATGTTTGTCAGTGTGTATGTATGCATGTTTGTCAGTGTGTATGTATGCATGTTTGTCAGTGTGTATGTATGCATGTTTGTCAGTGTGTATGTATGCATGTTTGTCAGTGTGTATGTATGCATGTTGTCAGTGTGTATGTATGCATGTTTGTCAGTGTGTATGTATGCATGTTTGTCAGTGTGTATGTATGCATGTTTGTCAGTGTGTATGTATGCATGTTTGTCAGTGTGTATGTATGCATGTTTGTCAGTGTGTATGTATGCATGTTTGTCAGTGTGTATGTATGCATGTTTGTCAGTGTGTATGTATGCATGTTTGTCAGTGTGTATGTATGCATGTTTGTCAGTGTGTATGTATGCATGTTTGTCATGTGTATGTATGCATGTTTGTCAGTGTGTATGTATGCATGTTTTGTCAGTGTGTATGTATGCATGTTTGTCAGTGTGTATGTATGCATGTTTGTCAGTGTGTATGTATGCATGTTTGTCAGTGTGTATGTATGCATGTTTGTCAGTGTGTATGTATGCATGTTTGTCAGTGTGTATGTATGCATGTTTGTCAGTGTGTATGTATGCATGTTTGTCAGTGTGTATGTATGCATGTTTGTCAGTGTGTATGTATGCATGTTTGTCAGTGTGTATGTATGCATGTTTGTCAGTGTGTATGTATGCATGTTTGTCAGTGTGTATGTATGCATGTTTGTCAGTGTATGTATGCATGTTTGTCAGTGTGTATGTATGCATGTTTGTCAGTGTGTATGTATGCATGTTTGTCAGTGTGTATGTATGCATGTTTGTCAGTGTGTATGTATGCATGTTTTGTCAGTGTGTATGTATGCATGTTTGTCAGTGTGTATGTATGCATGTTTGTCAGTGTGTATGTATGCATGTTTGTCAGTGTGTATGTAGCATGTTTGTCATGTGTATGTATGCATGTTTGTCAGTGTGTATGTATGCATGTTTGTCAGTGTGTATGTATGCATGTTTGTCAGTGTGTATGTATGCATGTTTGTCAGTGTGTATATGTGTTGTCAGTGTGTATGTATGCATGTTTGTCAGTGTGTATGTATGCATGTTTGTCAGTGTGTATGTATGCATGTTTGTCAGTGTGTATGTATGCATGTTTGTCAGTGTGTATGTATGCATGTTTGTCAGTGTGTATGTATGCATGTTTGTCATGTGTATGTATGCATGTTTGTCAGTGTGTATGTATCATGTTTGTCAGTGTGTATGTATGCATGTTTGTCAGTGTGTATGTATGCATGTTTGTCAGTGTGTATGTATGCATGTTTGTCAGTGTGTATGTATGCATGTTTGTCAGTGTGTATGTATGCATGTTTGTCAGTGTGTATGTATGCATGTTTGTCAGTGTGTATGTATGCATGTTTGTCAGTGTGTATGTATGCATGTTTGTCAGTGTGTATGTATGCATGTTTGTCAGTGTGTATGTATGCATGTTTGTCAGTGTGTATGTATGCATGTTTGTCAGTGTGTATGTATGCATGTTTGTCAGTGTGTATGTATGCATGTTTGTCAGTGTGTATGTATGCATGTTTGTCAGTGTGTATGTATGCATGTTTGTCAGTGTGTATGTATGCATGTTTGTCAGTGTGTATGTATGCATGTTTGTCAGTGTGTATGTATGCATGTTTGTCAGTGTGTATGTATGCATGTTTGTCAGTGTGTATGTATGCATGTTTGTCAGTGTGTATGCATGCATGTTTGTCAGTGTGTATGTATGCATGTTTGTCAGTGTGTATGTAATGTATGTATGAATTGGTGTGTATGTATGTATGTGTGTCAGTGTATGTACGTGAGTGTATGTGCGTATGCAACACTCTGTGTGTGTGTGTGTATATATATGTGTGTGTGTTTATGTGCGTTTATGTATGTGCTGTATCTCACACTCTCTTTGGTCAAGAGCAAAATTAGGAGGGTGCTGATCAGAGAGTTGCTTTTTGCAGATGATGCTGCAATTTAGACCCACTCTGAGAAAGAATTACAACATCGACTACTGCCTGTATTCTCTAGTGCTTGTTCTGAATTTGGTTTAACAATTAACAAAACGAAGACACAGATTATGTCACAAGGTGCACATGGGGTACCATCAATCTTTATTGACGACGCCGACTGAAGATAGTACACCATTTTACTTATCGCGGATCAGAGGTAAATAGCAAATTATCCCTAGATCAGGACATCAACATTAGGATTGGAGAGGCAGCAACAGCAATGAACGAGTTAACAAAAAGATTCTGGGAGAACAGGAAGCTTACTGCCACAACAAAAGTCCTTGTCTACCAAGCCTGTGTCCTTAGTACTAATCTTTATGGCAGTGAAACCTAGTCAACTTACTCACACCAGGAGAGATGTTTGAACAGCTTTCATGTGCGGTGTCTGCGAAGATTACTTGGTGTTAAGTGGCAAGACAAAATCATAAATACAGAAGTATTGGAAAGATCCGCTTGTGTGACCGTGTGTTCCATGCTAAGTCTTCGTAGACTTAGATGGACACGACACGTTCAATCAATCAATCATGTGCCATGCCGGAAAGCGTGGGTGGTCATGGCTCGCCATTTCACTCGATCGCTAGAGTCGTGGATCAGCTCAGTGTTCCTGTCTCGACCATGCCATGTGGCCAAGCCATCCATGTATTTACTTCTCGGTCTTCCCCTTGGTCTGTTGCCATCGATCTTGCCAGTTATCACCAAGTTCCCCAATTCATCTCTTCTCATAAAATGTCCAAAAAATTTTGACTGTCTACGTCTCATTTCTCTAGGACACTTTAGAGGGATGGATTATGATAGAATACCAAAAGATATCTTTTCTGATAAATTACAGATGGGCAGGTGATCTCAGGGTCGGCCTCTACTATGATACAAAGCGGACCATGATTGATACAGGCATTGACAATGGGAGTCTTCGTGGCGAAGTGGTCAGGCTCCGAAAGTTGCGGGTTGGATTCCGGGCCGAGTCATGCGTTACTCGTGAAATTTTTGAGACTCCTGTGGGTCGTCGCTAGAGCTACGGAGTTCGTGCTTTGTAAGACACTTTCCGCGCTGCGGAAAGAGACCGAGCCATATGGGATTAAACCCAGTGCAATGAAGTCGACCTTGTCGACTTTTAAGCGACTTGTTTAGGCATTGATAATGCACATAGGGAACAAGTCGCCGCTGAACGTTTTTCAGTTCAATTCAATTCAATTCAACTTTTCTTTAAAAGGGTCACAAATTGGGCGAACAGGCCCGTCTTACATTCTGCCATTCCAATCACTCATCTTTCATTCGTCCATAGTGCATGATACATTCACATAGGACCCACACACAAAAAATTTTCAGAATGTTGTAAATATAAACAATGCAAATTACCATGTTCTGAGGCACATCTCCCACACTCCCACACACCCCCACCCACACACACACCCAGGGACACATACCTACCCCACCAACCCACCCATCCCCCTCCAACACACATCCCCCACTCACACACACTTCCCCCACCCATTCCCCCAACCCACACACACTCACACCCATACAAACATCTCCCATCACCCCACACATCCCGCGCCACCCACATACACATCCAATCCCACACACCCATTCCCAACCCACACATCCCCCACCCACACATCCTCTACGCACCCCCTACCCCCAACCTTCCATCCCCCAACCACACCTCCCTCGACCACATATTACCCACCCACACACGCATCCCCCCACCAACCCACATATCCCACACCAATCCACACATCCATCATTCACTCACACACCCCCACCCGTACACACACATCCCCACCAAAACACATCTCCCTATCCACCTATGTATCGCCAATCCACTCACACACACCCCCACCACCCACTGAACGTGATTCATGGAGGGCAACTATCAGAAATGGAATAAAGACAAAGGACAAAATTATTGCACATAAAGCATACACCGAGCGTGTGAGACGTAAGGTGATGCATGATGGTGGAAATGACCATGTTTTCACATGCATCCACTGTGGACGAACATTTACAGTGCGAATTGGCCTTATCAGCAACATTTTTTGTTCGTTCGTTCGTTAGTTCGTTCGTTCATAGCTGGTATGCCTTTTTGAAGCACAATGTGCCAAGCTATCATCTGTCACGACGGCAAGGTGCCAATGAAATGAAAGGTATGTGCGTATGTAATATGCTATGTATGTGGGTATATGTAAGGAAATAATCAGTCTAGAAAGAGACATGTATAGATATGTAGATATTAGTCCGTGACAGTAACACACACACCCACACCCACACCCACACACACACACCCACACACACACACACACACACACACACACACACACACACAGAGTTAGAGAGAGAGAGAGAGTTAGACAGACAAACAGACAAACAGACAGACAGACAGGTAAATAGACAGACAGACGGAAGAGAACGAACATACCTTACAAACTAAGACATAAATTTGACAGACAAGTGTTATGAAACTCGACATCAAGTGGCCACTCTCTCGGCAAGTACAAATCTCCTCGGCCCTATATCGGCTGCCACTCGAGATAAGATCAGCGGGGTTTTCTCAGTGTTCAAGATCTGACCCAACAAACACAAGTTTCCGCGGAGATGGTAAATGGTACTTACTGTCACCCATACAAGTAGAATATTGAAAATGGTTTTACTATATTTTCTATGTATACAAAATCCTGTAATATTATATTTTCTATGTATTTTAAACAAACATAATCTTGCGTGGAGACGGTAAACTGTACTTACTGTCACCTATGCAAATAGAATATTGAAAATATCATTTGCTATATATATATATTATAATCGCACGAAAACTTTGTTAAATTACATTTTCTACGTATTCTAAACAAATGCAATCAAGATTTGAACAAACAAAAACAAACCTATATGGAGCCGATAAATAGTACATACGGTCTCCCATACAAGAAAAATATTGAAAATGTTTTCATTATATTTTCTAGCAAATGTTGTATGTCCTTTCAAGGACGTTGCGATCAACCCTTGCTAAGCAATTCTGCGTTCAGTCTTTTAGCCGTACTTTCCGAACGAGAAGTCAACGTTGAACTCCACCTGACAGGTGTAGAGAATGAACACCTCAAGGCATCGTAAGTTTAAGCGCAAGTACATTAAACCCCGCGTGCTCACTAACCTCTACGTTATTATATATATATATATATATATATTATATATATATATATATATATATATGATATATATATATATATATATATATATATAAAACAACACATGCTAAATTATATTTTCTGCATATTCTAAACAAGCACAACAGTGATTTCAACCAACAAAAACAAGATTCCATGATGATGATTTTAAAGGATACTTATTGTCTTCCATACAGGAAAATATTGAAAATTGTTCTTATTGTATTTTCTACTTTCTACGTAGACGAAGCTATGCTAAATTATACATTTTTACGTATTCTAAACAAACACTATCAAAATTTGAAAAGAAAAATAATAATAAAAGGATTCTTCCTGCCTTTCATACAAGAAAATTATTGGACATAGTTTTTGCTACATTTTTTATCTAAAAGAAAACCCTAAATTATATTTTCTATGTGTTCTAAACAAATGCGAATTGTAAATAACATTTACATTTTCCGTAAAAGTACCGGAGAGTTTGAGAAACCCACCATCGTCTCATAACTGGAATGAAGAATCCCACGGCAGAAGGCGGGAAACAGCTTGGTGTGATAATGCAGCTTTGGTGACCGAGTATCCACATGAATAAGTGGACAATTCTGCAGCTGAACAAAGAAGTGCTCTCATTTTTCCTGACAATTGTAAATACCTGTCACAGGCAGCGCTAAAAGACCCCAGTGTGGATGCGTTAGGCATTGTGAAACCACTACATTATCTTTCCGAGAAATCATGCTGAGACGTATAACATGAATTGCTTGCTGTTCTAGGACAGCCTTGTTTGGTATAGACTGCCATGAGTCGCAGGTGACACCAGATCGTCGGAAAGCTACTGATGGCAAACACCAGGGATCCAGATCTGTGGAGATGCATGAGGGCCTACGCCAGTTGGCAGGGAAAATGATGATGATGAATAAAGGAAAATGTCATGAAAAGTGCAGGCGTGATGTCGACCACAGCACCCAAGTTACAAATGGTCATAAAATAAAATACGGAACTAGTAACATATACCTATACTCATCAAGGTGAAAAGGGTCCCTTCTTCTTCTTCTTCTTCTTCTTCTTCTTCTTCTTCTTCTTCTTCTTCTTCTTCTTCTTCTTCTTCTTCTTCTGCTTCTTTTTCTTTGTCGTCTTACGCGTCGTCGTCGTTGTCGTCGTCCTTCTCCACCTCGTCCTCGCCCTCCTCGTCCTCGTCCTCCTCCTCCTCCTCCAGTAGAATATAGGTCCTCAACTAACTGCTGTCTAAAGTTTTATTTAGAATTAAATTGCCAGACTCACGTGTTTCCCATTGAGTTGCTTAATACAACATGCATGGTAAAATGGTCCTGTACTTACCCCAAAGCTGAACCCGTGCTGCTGAGTAAGTCGATTGATACACTAACCACTATGCCATCAGGGATCAGTATCTCGTATAGAAAAGAATAAACTAAACGTCGGAAAAACAACTCCCAGCACTTAAGGAGATAACAGCAAACATTGAAGTGATATGCATGATTATCAGACTACGAGCTTTCAATGTTCACACTCTCATCACTACATATTTCTGGCCGCAGAAAATGGAAATGCCCGTTTCCATCAGAAAAGGGGCTTCAAAAGACACTCACCAAGGATCAAAATCTACACTCGGCTACATGTTCGGAAAGAATTTTAATGAAAGACAAGGAAGATTTACGACAAGCCGTTTGCGAAGTACACGACAACTTCATCGATATTGCAACTCGGTCGTCTGCGTGTCCTGACATAGCCCTAAACGGCGGGAAACTTTCTGTTGCATAAAACTGCTCAGATTTCAGCAGCTGAACACTTCACATATCAGACGCCATTTTACGCGGCTTTTACTTTGGGCAAAACAATTAACAGGTAGATGAAAGATAGTTCCCAAAACACTTTTCTTATGAAAATTCCCCATATATAATGCCCTATCCAATCAACCATGTGGTGGTATGATGGTATGATGGTTTAATACTTATAGTCAGCGCACTTGATAACCAGTTCGTGCACTCCAGGACGCTAAGCATTTTCTCTCCTTGTCTTCCCCCATCTCTGTTTCTATAAATGTTTCCAGTTGTCATGCTATGTTGCAGTTGTTGTCTTCTGGGAAATGCCATGAATTATCAAATGAATGATGTCCAGAGATTGGTCTAGGGAAGCAAAGGATGACGACGTCATATTTAGTAGATTACTTCGTGTGTCGTTTGATATTCAAAATGTGGGCCGAATACTATCATCATCATCATCATCATCATCATCATCATCATTATCATCTTCATCATCATCATCATCATCAAGTTCCTTATCATTTGGCGTGGCTAATCATGCTTGTCCATTCCCTACGATCTCCAACAGGAGTGATCAACTCCCATCGCGATAGCCTCACTTCATGCATCACTGAGATAAAGAGCACAATAGGACAAACAAATACCGTATTCTATCAAATGAAGAACGTTTTATGCCATAAGTCACTGTCCTTGAAAACCATAAAAAGAGTTCTTGCATGTTGAACGAATTTTAAGATACGGTTGCGAATCATGGACAATTAGTAAACAGGCGAAAAAAATCCCGAAAGCCTTGGAGATGTGGTTGTATAGAAGAATGCTGAAAATTAATTGGACAGCCAGAATGAGCCATCAGAACGTTTTAAGGGAAGCTGAGTCGCAAAGACAACTTATCACAAACATCAGGAGAGGCAGTCATCGCCATGTTATGTGAAGACAAAAACTGGAACATGTTGTGTTAACCTGAAATATTTGCGGAAAGAGAGATAACGGAGGACAGAGTGAGAAGATTCTTGACAGTCTTGTATCATGGCACGGAAGGGAGTCAACACACGAAAAGATCCATGACGGCGGAGATCGTAATTTGTCGAGAGACATGATCGCTAACGCCAGCCGGCAAGACACTGGGTGATCATAAATCTTCTCTCATTGTCATCCTCTATGTCTTTTTTTTCTGTGTTCTTTCCAGTCATTTCAAAGTGTTCCGGTATTTCATTTAAGCTAATGTGCTTTTTTTTTAAACAAAATATTAAGTTATCTTTGTGTTTTAGCCTCTTTAAAAAAAAAGTGCCTATTGTTTTTAAATAATCGCCTATTTTACGAGGACACACAAATCGATAACCACAGTTCGCTGCAGCTGATGGAATTAGGGAACCAGTTTGACACCACCAGGAAGGAATTTCCTCCGTGTGTTACTGTAGTGAAGTGGTTAAGTCGCCTGTCTACCTGACGCTCAGAAAGTTGTGGGTTCGATTCCTTGGAAAATATTTAGCTGCCATGTCCAACCAATCATGAGGCCACACATGATGGTGTGTCTTGCTTCATTTGAAGATGAAAGACAAGATGAAGAGAATGAAAACGGAACGATAGAGGAGGAGGTGGAAGAGGAGGAAGGGGGAGGTAGGAAGGAATAGGATAGAGGACGAAGTAGATGTGTGCGCAACCACTTAGTGACAGAACTGGAGCTATCCATGCATTTTTACACTTCTGTGGCAGATGGGGCGCCCACACACATCGCCACTTCTGTGGTAGATGGGGCGCCCACACACATCGCCACTTCTGTGGTAGATGGGGCGCTCGCACACTTCCTCACTTCCGTGGTGTAAGTAGGGAGGCTATACATAACGGCACGACTGTGGTAAATATGGCGCCTATACACGGCGACACTTTTGAGATAAATAGGGCGCCTATACACGTTGATACTTCTGTGGAAAATAGGGCGCCTATACACGTCGATAGCCTACTTCTGTGGTGGTAAATAGGGCACCTATACATGTCTACATTTTTGGGTAAATAGGGCGCCTATACATGTCGACAGATTTGTGGTAATTAGGGAGTCTATACACGTCGACAATTCTGTGGTAAATAGAACGCCTAAACACTTCGACACTTCCATGGTAACTTATGCGCCCCTACACATCAACACTTCTGTGGTAGACGGGGCGCATATAGGTGTGTCCCAAGATCTGTGACGTCAGGGACGAGTGACACCTTCTGACGAAACAATGAAATTACTCATTTTTGCTGTCCAACGTATTTTTAGCATTTTCCTGTGAAACAAGATTTCTATGGCTTCAAGATATGTATTATTTGTTTACTAATTGCCCGGGATTAATTTGGGAATAGAACATAAATATCGACGGGAATTGTTTATTCTTAAACCCACTTTCACACGGGATGTTCAAAAGAAATTATACGCTGGCCGACCTTAACATGTTTTAATATTACTTTCTGAACGACCGGCTCCCATACCAATTCGTTAAAACCCAGTGAAACGCGGTCTGCTGGCAAAATTGGTTTCGAATGCGGGTAAGCAGGATTACGAACCACGTCCGTAAATGCTTAGCCACGGGGACCGGCGATCTTAACCCTTTTTTCGCATATCCCTTACAGGACATCGCTGTGTGTGTGTGTGTGTGCTTTGGTAGGTGGGTGGGCGTGTGGGTGAGCGGATATGTGTGTTATTGGCCTTATCCCAGCCGTTACAAATATGACATATTGAATCTTGGCATGGTTACATCCTTCCATGCCTCTCCGCAGATATGAAGTTCCACTACCTTCTTGCACAACTCGCTGCTATCTGAGCTTACAGATGGAATGGAGAGCTCAGCAAAGCTACCAAGAGTGCTTGGAAAAGGCCAATGAAAGTAGAATATAATCTTAAAATATAAAGGATACGGTCTTCTTTGGTCATGTAATGAAAACAGTGGCCCTGAAAAAACATTGTGACCTCTGAACAGGTCCGCGGTAGTAGAGGCAAAGAAAAACAGAGATACATGATGTTGAGTGGACCATTAACAGAGTTGATCCAGAACACAAAAGACTGAGATCTGTAGCGATCCATGAACGCTTACACCAGCTGGCAGGGCACTTGAAAATGATGATTAATGGACAGAGACGGTGGCTTGGGGGGAACGTCATTAGCAGAATTGTCCAGAACACCAGAGAGATCGGTGGATAGGCATACACGCTGACTCCAGTTGACGGGGCACATGTTGATGATGCCGAGTTGTGTTGCTAGTGTGTGTCGCTCCCTTCCGGTTGCTTGTAGGGCCGTGACCTATCTCAACTAGGAACACTCCACCGCCCGTCAGGCAGGACCGGAAAGGGCGGGGGAGTGGCTGGTTGCACGTGAACCGGGAATATTCTGTGCCGTCTATTTGTGATGGAGAAGTATTTTCTATTCTCCGAGCTGTCTGGTGGGCTGAGTTGAAGAAAATGTTTGTATTTTTTGTCACGATTTTTCCTCATTTATTCGAACTGATAGAAATGAGGAGACATGTTATAGCGGTTGTATTTTTCCCATGCATCTCTCTCTCTCCCCTCTCTCACCCTCTCATCCTCTCTCTCTCTCTCTCTCTCTCTCTCTCTCTCTCTCTCTCTCTCTCTCTCTCTCTCTCTGTCTGTCTCTCTCTCTATTGATCTGTCTATCTATCTGTATATGTATCTATCTGTGTGGGTGTGGGTGGTTGATGGATGAGGAAGTGAGTGGGTGGATGTGTGTGAGAGATGAGTGTATGGTTGGGGGATGTGTGTGTTTGTGGGAAGATGTGTGTGAGCGGCGGATGTGTGTGGGTGGGGTATATGTGGGTGATGGGGTGTGTGTGGGTGGGAGGTGTGTGTTTTTGGGTGTTTAAGGGTGGGGGATATGTGTGGGCAGGTGGGGAGATGTGTTTGTGGGTGGGGATGTGTGTATAGGTGGAGGATGTGTAGTTGAGAGGTGGCGGATATTGGGTGGGTGAGTGAGTGTAGGTTGGCTGATGTGTGTGTGGGTAGGTGGGGAAAATTATGAGGGTGCAGGATGTATGTATGGATAGGTGCGGGATGTGTGGGTTGACGTGGGTATGTGTGTGTGGTTTTGTGATGTGTGTTTTGCTGGGTGGTTGCGGGTGTGTGGGTGGGTGGTGGAGAATATGTGAGTGGGTGTGTGCGTGCGTATCGGTTATGGGATGGGTGAGGGATGTATGTGTGGGTGGGGAAATGTGTGTGGGTGGGGGATCGGTGGGTGGGTGGCGGCATGTATGTTTGCCTGAGTCTGTGTGAGTGCGTGGAGGTACGTGTGCGTGGGTAGGGGTGTGGTGGTGGGGATGTGTGGGTGGCTGAGGATGTGTGGGTGGCTGAGGGATGTGTGGGTGGCTGCGGGGTGTGAGGGTGGATGGGGGATGTGTCTCACAACATTGCAATATGCACTGTTTATGTTTACAACTTTCATTTGACAATGTTTTTTTTTCCCATGTGAATGTAACATGCGTAATATGCATTGTTTATGTTTACAAAATCAATTTGACAATGTTTTTTTTTCCTATGTAAATGTAACATGCACATTTGATGAATGAATGATAAGTGATCGAAAGGGCCGAATGTAAGACGGGCCTGCGTGCCCAATTTGTTACCCTTTTAAAATAAAGTTCGTTCGTTCGTTCGTTCTATCTCCATTATCTGTCTTTGCTACGTCCCCGTTATCTTAAACGTACTTATTTAGTATTATCGTCAATATATGTCCCATGAATCTCTCTCTCTCTCTCTCTCTCTCTCTCTCTCTCTCTCTCTCTCTCTCTCTCTCTCTCTCTCTCTCTCTTTCACTCTCTCTCTCTCTCTTTCTTTCTTCTCTGAGTTAGCTACCTCTCATTTCCTATAACGTACGTGTACGTACTTATGTAACGTGGTAGTTATCGACATCATGTGTCATGGTGATAGTCATGGATAGTCATGGATAGTCATGGATAGTCATGGATAGTCATGGTTCGCATTCTCACATGATTACCAGATTTGTGTTAGGTCTGTGTTCTTGTTCCACTTATGCCACATTGCCGAGGCATTCTGATCTCACATGATTACGAGATTTGTGTTAGGTCTGTGTTCTTGTCCCAGTTATGCCACATTGCCGAGGCATTCTGATGTCACATGATTACGAGATTTGTGTTAGGTCTGTGTTCTTGTTCCACTTATGCCACATTGCCGAGGCATTCTGATCTCACATGATTACGAGATTTGTTTTAGGTCTGTGTTCTTGCCCCAGTTATGCCACATTGCCGAGGCATTCTGATCTCACATGATTACGAGATTTGTGTTAGGTCTGTGTTCTTGTCCCAGTTGTGCCACATTGCCGAGGCATTCTGGTGTTAATCTCTTTTCTTCCCCTTACTCTCTTACCTTCTTGTTTGCCATTTGTTACACATTTTTCCCCAAGATATCCCCTGTCAGGGTCTTAAACTTGGCTCGCTAACCTAACAGTGTGGGACAGTACAAGTACAACGTGATTTGACGTAAGACTCAACGACACACCGTTCTATGGATTTATTCACATATCAAATACAGAACGATGATCACAACAATATATACTCGATACTTCAATACACTTACACACAGCTCACAAGTCTCACTCAAGATGTCCAGACACTCGACTTTCAGTACAGATACCACACAACGCCTTTCTCTCTCTGCACACGTCTGTCCGAGTCGAAGTCCCAGAGCTGTCTGCCGCTAACTCGCAACTCGCCTCTCACCTCAGGTGACGTCACGACGCATGCGTGCGTTTAGCGTCGTCCTTGCTTGACCGCTGGTCGCTTGTCAGCCAGCAGTCTTGCAGGCCGGTAACCACTATTCGCCTGGCGGCGTAACGAAGTTACTGCGTCCCTACTGGGAGCTAAGTCGCCTGGCGGGCGTAACGATGTCACTGCATCAATGTCCCCTTTCTGGACTCTGACACGCTCCCCCGGCAAATTCATGAAAGATGTCATCTTTCATGTATCATATATATACATAATGGGTTAATATTTAAACCTTGTCAGAGTCGACCCTTCTATTGTTATGTACATTTCTATCAAATACAAATAAATACACATATGCCATAGAAATATATAAGAAATGGAAGTTGCATTCAACGACATGTGGTGTTCAACCTTTAACACTTGTCAGGTTTCATCATCTCGATGGCTGATTACCTCAATTGCATGAGTGACCCAGTCAGATCGGTAGTTCCAGCTTCACGCATCTACCTCGCAGCAAATAGAAAAAAACGTAATAATATGGTTCTTGAAACAAAAACCATCTAGCTAGACCGAAATACGACTTTATATAAGTCGTATAAAACGCTCAAACCCTGCCCTTATTTGGTCAGTAGCTCTCGTGTTGGTCTGCAATGTCGGCAACCCTCTGCCATGCTAGTAGATGTCTACCTGTTGTGTCAATAGTCTTGCAACACTTGGCTATTTATACACAACACATTAGAATATACATTTCAAATTATGGCCCTTTGTGTAAGGATGTAATAACAAATAAATGAAAGGGAAATAATTTTAACATTCATGAAATACAATAATTTACAATAATTATTTTATTTCTTAGTGTCATCGCTTGACGTTTCTTCATATTAACGAGAAAAAGTCGGTAATATGAATACATTAATCAAGATATGATTCTAAGATTACACTACATAAATAAATAAACACACAATTCGTGTATTTCATTTTATAGATTCCTAAAGATTTTAGAATCGTCATAGATATTTTAACTTTTATTTGTCGTCTGCTAATTTTACTCTAAATTTCTAACTAATCCGGAAGTACACACGAACATTAAAATCAGCTGATGTTGAAGCTTGTAGAACACACTTGTTCCGGTTTGATGTAGTTACGGAAAGTACCTTTCTCACAGTTCATGTGTTCGATGTTTCACAAAACCTTCTGGATTACGATTGAATGTTCATGTTGGATGTTTCACTACCGAACATTATGGATTTCGGTTCACTGCAGTGGAGTAGCTGTCAATGTTCAGTTTACACATTCATACTCGTCATTAAAATGGAATGATCCACACGCAGATGTCACTGTCAACTTGGATAGTTCGCTTAAGGTAAGTACTTGCGCGAATGTGACACTGTTATTGTTCTTGGTATATACAATTAATAAAGTTCGCTTTCTACCACACACTACACAATTATACACGACAATCACTACATGAACTAGTAAAATAAGAACACTATTTATAATGGGGGTAATCCCTATCACAATATTGTAGACATTGCACAGCTTTTTGTGAATGGAAAAAATAATTCACTAATGACTGGCTGTGTCGGTCCGAGTGTACACACTGCACTCAGACATTGGTGCTTACTGGGTCGGTCGGACAACGGGACAAAAGATCGGCAATTGAATTGGATCTGCCTGGAATATGTCGAACCTCAAAGCTGTAATCTTGAAGTTTAAGAGACCAACGCGCTACCATATGATTTGAGGGTACTCCTGAATTTATAAACCGTAAAGGGCTGCTGTCAGATTCCACGATAAAGTGACGTCCTAGAAGAAATCTGGACAATTTGGTTATACCTACCACTAAAGCTAGGGCTTCCAACTGAGGAATAGGACCAAGCCCGTTCTCTGGCTTTAGTTTCCTGGATACGAAGTAAACGGGATGGAGTATGTTGTTGTACTCCTGCAACAAGACTGCTCCAATCGCCACGGAGCTAGCATCTGTACGCAATCTGAAAGGTAAACGGAGGTTGGGCAATTTGAGGATGAGATTATTCAAACTATTATCAGAAAAATATGATAGCACTTTTCGGAATGCAATTTGTAGGCATTCATTGTTTACAATTTTCTCTGGTTTGTCTTTGGTTAGTAAATTAGTAAACACTTCGGTCAGTTCGGAAAAATCAGGAATGAACTGCCTGTAATAATTTATTAATCCCAACAAACTTCTGACTTGTTTCTTAGTAGTCGGAAGTGAGAGTTTTAGTATCTTGGACACAATTTTATCGTCTGTCATGACAAAGCCATTGGATATTTTGTACCCCAAGAAAGTTATTTCCTGGTAGGCTATGTCTACTTTTGCAGGCTTTACAGTCAGTCCGTGCTGTCTAATACGTTCAAATGTCTGTTCTAACGTCTTAATGTGCTCTGTCATTGTCTCTGTGTGAACACAGATGTCGTCAGTGTTTGCCATTGGCTCCAAATCTAGAACAGTTATTTTATTTAGTTTACTATAGTCGATGCACAGTCTTATTGTATTGTCCTGGGTTGTTGGAAAAGATGGTATTGTATTGCTGTATAAGCTGTTTGCAACTGTTTGTCTCTGCTTGAGTCAACTTTGGGTTGATTTTGATCTCCTTCAAGCAGTTTGTCGTGTCTAATGCAGGCGTTGGAATCTCGTCACTAGCATCGTCGTCTTCGTGATCTATTATCACTGTACAAGCTGTCGTATCGTCTTGTTCGTTTTCTCTGTTGTGGTATGGTCTTAGCATATTTATGTGAAATATTTTATGTTTGTCTTTTATGAGGATTTCGTAGTCTACAGGTGAAATCTGTCTCGTCACTTTAAAAGGTCCCTGCCAAGAATCAGTCAATAGGTGTCTGTCACTAGGTAGTAGAAGAAGAACGTCCTGTCCAGGTGTCAAAGTTATCGTCCTGTTACCTTTGTCAGCATACTGTCTATAAGTAGCACCAGATAGTTTTAGTGCATTCTTTGCAATAACACAAGATTTGATGATTCTTTCACGCAATGATGTGACATATACGTATGATGATATGGGTTTAAGTACTGGAGTAGAATCAGTTAACATTTGGTGATAAATGGTCAATGGGCCGCGTGGTTTGGCACCATAGATAAGTTCAAAAGGAGAGAAACCGGTACTAGAATGAGGTATCTCGCGATAAGCAAAAAGAATAGCTGGTAGATATACATCCCAGTTATTGGGGTGCTCTTGCGTTACTTTGGCAAGCATGTGCTTTAGATCCCCGTTAAATTTTTCCACAATTCCACTACTGTGAGGATGGTAAGGGGAATTGAAACATTGCTTCACTCCCAACATTTTGGTGAAAGCTTGGGTAGCTGCGGCAATAAACTGAGTGCCCCTATCAGATTGGATAGTATCTGGAAAACCTATCCGAGAAAAAATATGGAAGAAAACTTCCATTATATCATTGGCAGTAATGTTCTTTAGCGGAATCGCTTCTGGCCAGCGACTACATTGATCAATGACAGTTAGAATATATTTATTCCCTCTAGTTGTTGTATGATTAAGAGGGCCCACTATGTCAACAGATAGTTTTTCAAAAGGTCGACTGGCTAAGTCAGTAACTTGTAACTTTGCCTGTGAGTGTTTTCCTTTTTTTTACCAGTTTCTGGCAGGTGTCACAACTTCTGCAATATTCTTTAATGTCATTGCAAAATTTTGGCCAATGGAACTGTGTCAATAACCTTGATCTGGTCTTAACGTATGCCATGTGCCCTGCAAGAGGTATATCATGAGCAAGATGTAAGGCTTGCTTGCGATAATTTGTTGGCAAAACAGTTTGCTCTGTTGTATTGTCACCTTTGGTGTAATACCTGGTGAGTATATCATTTTTCATAGCAAAATGCCATTTTGCATTCTTTGTTACCTTTGGCTTTTGGCCGATCAGATTAAAGTATTTTGACAATGAAGGATCAGCTTTTTGAGCTGTTACAAATGTTTCCTTCATGGTGTTAGTAGGTAGTGATTCTGGGCTAAGCATTTGTATAGCCTCAGTTTGATTACTTTCATCTTGCACTCTAGCAGTAGATCTCGTTACTGCGTTCACACATTCAATGATATCAGATGATGATGGAACAATGTTATCAATGATGTCATGAGAACTTAGTGCTACATTAGCTACATTAATACAATCAATAGGTGGTGTGACATTTTCAATGACATTGGATGGTGATGTCATGGTATCATCAATACATAGAGATGTTATGTCATGAGGTTTATTATTCACCTCTGGTAAATTTCCAATAATTACATCACACACTGGGTTTGTTAATGCAGCACACTTTACTTTCCCAGTGAGGAAAGGTGTTTCAATATATGCCCATGCTAATGGGTATCTCTCAATATTGCCTGAGAATGTTCTGCATGTTACGTGCCTGCCTGTATAGTCTGTAGGCCTTATGAACGTTCTCTTTAGACCAATAAGTGAACTGCCTGTGTCACGAAGGACTGTAGCTGACTTGCCATTCACATATCCGTGATGGATGATTATCTTGCCTTTTGAGTCTACTACCAAATTAGCTTCTTCATTGGCAATAGGGATGGCGTGACCGCATGTTAAAATGCCATCTTCATAGAAGGTGTTACAAACAGAGCATTTATTTGCGCTAAATATGTCAAAAGCCTGTGCTGAGTTCACAGGGTGTTTCTCTGGCTGTTCTTCGTCTGACGCCGAACTGTCAAACAAGGCGGCATTTGCTTTGTTGGTCATGTGCCTACCTTTACAATCTTTTCGATGGTGTCCGTACGCCTTACAGAGGAAACATTTACGCAAACTTCTGAAGGATTTACGCTCCTGATCTTGTCTGTTTACCATGTTTAATAGGTACGTATGGTATCCTGGTTGTTTATCGCACATTTCATTCTGATTATGTGAAAATTTACAATAACTACAATGCTTAAACTTCTCAGAGGTAGGCCTTTGAGGTTTCTGCCTACTGTAGGGTTTGTCATAGTTAGCCGCTGCTACAAAGTTAATGTCAGTAGCTTCAGTGGCAAAACAATGTTTGTTGGCTGTGTAGTACGCCGAACCCCGTCTCTCAATCTCATCCACACTAGTGCATTCATTCTCTAACAAAAATTTAGAAAATGCTGAAGGAATAGATGATACAATTTTGTCTCTAATGATCAGATCTTCTAATTTCTGATAATTTTTGTCAATTTTAGGCTGCTGAAGTCCATTTGGTGAATATATCTCGGACTAAGCAGAGGTAATCAGAGAACGTTTGAGTCGGTTTTGGGCTCAACTTACTGAATTGTTCTCTGTAACCTGCCTCGTCTAACATAAAATGTGCCATAATCTTAGATTTCAGATAATGGTAATCTTTTCTGAGGTCTTTGGGGATGGTTTCAATGACTTTAAGAGGTTCCCCTGACAAACTTCTCATGTAAACAATATTCCATTCAGACAGTGGAACCTGGTAATGTTCCATTAAAGTTTCAAAATTTTGGGTAAAGGCTGCGATGCAGTCACCCGAGGTATAATTACGTACAATACCTTGATATTTCTTGTACTGGTTTTCTTTCTCCAGTCTCTCAGATTTCTTAGACTCTTTGTTAATCGCAGTCTCAGTGTCAAGTTGTTTCATTTTCAACTGTAACTCCAGTTCTTCTCTCTTACTCTGAGCTGCTATTTCTGCCTTCTTTAATTCACTATCTATCTCAGCTTGCTTTGTCTTTGCAGCCAGTTCTACTTCTGCTTGCTTTAAAGCTGTTTCTGCCTCTACTTGCTTGGCAGCCCTTTCAGCTAGCTCTTTCAGCTGCTCTTTCTTCCTGTACTAGTAGGTATTCAGAGTATTTCTTCTCACTCCATTTTGTCAATTCATCACCTGTTAAATGTAATTTTATCCCCATATCGATGAAATCAAATAATGAAGACATGATGAAAAATGTCAATGAAATACCAGCCACACAAAATATGTTATAAGTGGTTAGTAATAAACAATTTACAATTGATTTCTATTGACAACACGTGCCTCAAATTGCTTCCTTAAAGTATAGAAAAAGAAAAATATACTCAAGTGCCCTCGGTGCGGTGAAGAATGGTTGGAAATCGGGCTAGGAACTGTAGGGTCGTTACTTCGAGAACACAAATGACCTCTACGGCAAGGTTTCGGATGGTACGGAAAAACCTGCTTTATTTTGGAGGAAAATAAATTAGCG
This sequence comes from Cepaea nemoralis, assembly GCA_014155875.1. NCBI lineage: Eukaryota > Metazoa > Mollusca > Gastropoda > Stylommatophora > Helicidae > Cepaea > Cepaea nemoralis. The sequence goes on from JACEFZ010009457.1 coordinate 276,762, forward strand.
TCTATTTGTTGGTGTGTGCCTGCTTGTCACTAAGTGTTGATTAGGTTTGTATGGCGTCGAGTGTAGTTGTAGGTCGTAAGTTTGTCTGTCAACAATTTTTTTTTTTCAAAACACAAGTCACTTTCTTTCCAAACTTTTTGCTTCCGACAACTCACTTCACAAAGACAATCTACATGTATCTCAACACTCTACAACATTGATGACACATCACTTACATCAAGATGACATTCAGTAAGGACATAGACATCAAGTTTACAAGATGGCGACAAGGTCAAAATGGCGACAAGATCACAATGTCGACAAGGTCAAAACGGTGACAATGTTCACAAATCACAAATGTTTTACACGCTTACAAGAACAAACAATATGTATGCACTGTACGTTTACAAATAGTCTTACACATGTTTAAACAATGTAGTTACTAATCAAAATGAGCCTTCCATGATCACAATACATGTACTATAAAGTTTGACAAAAATTTTACGTTCACAAACTCTAGTTTCAAATCGTTACTCACATAAACACGTTCATTTTAAAGCCGGACGAATGCCACCACGTCCACACTTGTCAGGGTCTTAAACTTGGCTCGCTAACCTAACAGTGTGGGACAGTACAAGTACAACGTGATTTGACGTAAGACTCAACGACACACCGTTCTATGGATTTATTCACATATCAAATACAGAACGATGATCACAACAATATATACTCGATACTTCAATACACTTACATACAGCTCACAAGTCTCACTCAAGATGTCCAGACACTCGACTTTCAGTACAGATACCACACAACGCCTTTCTCTCTCTGCACACGTCTGTCCGAGTCGAAGTCCCAGAGCTGTCTGCCGCTAACTCGCAACTCGCCTCTCACCTCAGGTGACGTCACGAGGCATGCGTGCGTTTAGCGTCGTCCTTGCTTGACCGCTGGTCGCTTGTCAGCCAGCAGTCTTGCAGGCCGGTAACCACTATTCGCTTGGCGGCGTACCGAAGTTACTGCGTCCCTACTGGGAGCTAAGTCGCCTGGCGGGCGTAACGATGTCCCTGCATCAATGTCCCCTTTCTGGACTCTGACATCCCCCCCCCCCCATAACATGCCCAAAATCCTTCCAAACTTTCTACATTGAATTTCACGAATCCATGTACGCCTCTAATTTGTTCTGGCCGAACTGTCTCATTTCTTTTTCTGTGGGTCCATGGTGTTATTTGCACTTTCCTCAGAAACCGCATTGACGCTGTCATTAGCTGTTTTACAACGTTTCAGCTTATTGTTCATGACTCACATTCAAATAACATTATATATTATATACAGAACTGTAACGTACTTGCTATTGGTAAGCATGCATTCTCCTTGATTAGACTAGTGTTACTAGTATCGCTTCTAATTTGCAATCATAATCTGATGCCAGTTGGTCTCCGTGGTGAACGGCTTACGGACGCGATTCTTAAGCCCGTTTACCCGCTTTAGAAACACAGCTGCGACCGATTTGGCAGCAGACCGCGTTTTGCTGGGTTTGAAAGTGTTGGTATGGGAGCCGGTCGTTCAGAAAACAATGGGAAACTACTAAATGTAAACTTGCCAAGACATCAAAAACAGCAGTAAAATGCTGGTGTTGATAGCGATGTCCTGTAAACAAAAAAGGATATGCGAAAACAAAAATCTCATGCCAACTAAAGATCGCGACTAACAATGAAGCAATTAAAGATGTCATAAGGCACAAATGTGAACACGTTGGCTCCATTGTCAGCCATTTATGAACAGTTCACAAGGAATCATATGAAGGCTGATCATAGTCATGCAGAGATGTATTATTATCAGAACCTAGGACACAACAGCAGCCAGCACGCTCAAGTAAGATTGCTGAGGACATGTATCTTTCTGTGGCAGCAAGGATTTGAGTTATTGATCCTCTAGCAATCGCTGAAGAAGTAAATAGGGGCTGTTGAGCTAAAATGTCACAGAAAGGTTCCTGGAATATCGTGATCTAAGAAGAAGAAGAAATATGATGACGTTCTATGAGATCTGATTACACATAAATATCAATTTGGGAACCCTTTGAGGCCACTTAGACAGTTCATAAATAAACACACACGTATTGTTTGGCGCTCAAAGAAGTAGGTCAATGAATTAGAGACTATAGAACACACTAAACAACATAAACATTGAAGGATGATAGACCTGGCTAATGAAGACACCCTGTTTTAGAGGTGTCTGGTTGGTCAACGTCGCAGTCCACTTGTAGCTGCAGCGAGGCGATGTCGTCATTTGGAGGTGACAGGTTCGAATCCAGGTTGATAACTATAGCTTTTAATTTTTATGTTCATTACGCTCACATACCCCGTAAGTTACCAGCGTGGCCCTAAACGCTGCCGATTCTTGTGCAGTTGCATTGCTCACAAGATAAATACGGGATTACGGAGAAAGACGTTAACGCCTACGCCAGGGAGACCAGTGATGAGATAGTATAGGCATGTTAATCCTTATATGTTTTTTATCTATGTATTAGACTTACCTACTTTTTTTTAACTCGTCACTAGCTATCTTGTTTATTTTTTGTGTGGTCACTGGAGGGTCTTCTCCGTGATTATATGTTGTGTATTGTATATGTATTTGTTTGCTGATGAAGGCTAGTCGCCGCAACGTCCTGTGTTGTTCGCAATTCTGTTAAGCAAAGCTGCATTACTTTGAGTTATTTTATATTGTTTACATGTCCACAGCTTTACCACAGTACCACTAATTTTATTCATACTTAAGACTTTTCCTGTAACAATTAAATTCAAAAAGCCCTGATATTCTTCTTTGGTGGTTGCGAAATGGTCCATAACTCACACCCGCAAGTAAAGAACACAAACAAATATGCATCTACATCAGCCAACTTCCGTCCACTAACAACTCTACATGCGAAGCAATGATCCGGAAACCAACTAATGCCTTTATGTGAGTCATTACGGTTGAGATCTGAAGCCGAATGATGAAGAACTTGAGGAAGAAGTAGTTTCTCGCTTTCTGTTTCTTGAAAAGCCTTTGATCAAAGCATTCGATTTTTATGTGTGTTTGTTTGTCGAAATCCTTATTGATATTTTACGTCCATTTGTCTACATCCTAACCAAGCCAGACAACGGTGTGTTTGGAAAGTGAAACATGTTAACAATGTCATTCAACTATGTGGTAAGGGACAGCTGCGGGTATGATTACTGCAGACTTTCTGAGACAAGACGGATGTCATGTTGCAAAGATCAAGCACACTTTACGAAAAGTGGATTTACTGGAATTTCTGTCCACAAGAAACCGCTTCTGGAAAAAAAAATGGAGTTAAAACTTCATGTGCAGAGATTATCCACAAGCCCTACAATTCTTCTTAGACAGAAGAGATTTGTTCATAAGTCTGCAGGGGAAAACGATGTTGAAAAAGAACAGAAAGTCTGGACCAGTGAGACATGTGTGAGGGTGTAGTCTTAAGAGGCTGTAGTCTGCGTGAAGGTATGCATTTGTACATAAGTTGAGGACGCCGCAGTGGCGTAGTGGTTACACGTTCATCCGCCGGCCCGGAGGACTTGAGTTCAAACCGCATCGGAGCAGATTCCGACTTTTAAAATTGACCTGTGCTGCCAGGTCAACGTAGGCTAAACTGGGTACCATGAACTGTTTTGGGAAGTAAAGTCGGTAGGTGAGTTACGGATCACATCACCACCGAGTGCTTTCAGAACGCCGACACTCAAGCCATTGTTAGAAATCAATACAAGGCTTCTGCTTCCAAATCGGCTGCAGCTGATTTCGAACGTGGTATGCGTTATTGCGAATCGCTACCCTTTCACCACAGACGCGAGCCACCATGTTGTACTATAATTTATGCCATATTTTTGAAATTGTTTGTTAACTAAACACTGATGTGTGGTCGCGGAATTTCCATTATCCCATATATTTGTGACTGTTTGGTAACTAAACACTAATGTGTTGTCTCTGAATTTCCTTTATGCCATATATTTGCGACTGTTTGTTAACTAAACACTGATGTGTTGGTTGTGGAATTTCCTTTCTGTCATACATTTTTCACTGCTTGTTAACTAAACACTGATGTGTGGTCGCGGAATTTCCTTTATCCCACATATTTGTGACTGTTTGTTAACTAAACACTAATGTGGTTTCTCTGAATTTCCTTTATCCCATTTATTTGTGACTGTTTGTTAACTAAACACTGATGTGTTGATTGTGGAATTTCCTTTATGCCATATACTTGTTACTGTTTGTTAACTAAACCCTGATGTGTGGTCGTGGGATTTCCTTAGTGTTAACTCAACACTGATGTGTGGTCGCGAAATGTCCTTAGTGTTAACTTAACACTGATGTGTGGTCGCGAAATGTCCTTAGTGTTAACTAAATACTGATGTGTGGTCGCGAAATGTCCTTAGTGTTAACTAAACACTGATGTGTGGTCGCGAAATGTCTTTAGTGTTAACTAAACACTGATGTATGGTCGCAGAATGTCCTTAGTGTTATCTAAACACTGATGTATGGTCGCAGAATGTCCTTAGTGTTAACTAAACACTGATGTATGGTCGCAGAATGTCCTTAGTGTTATCTAAACACTGATGTATGGTCGCAGAATCTCCTTACTGTTTACTAAACACTGATGTGTGGTCGTGAAATCTCCTTACTGTTTACTAAACACTGATGTGTGGTCGCGGAATCTCCTTAGCGTTAACTAAACACTGATGTGTGGTCGTGAAATCTCCTTACTGTTTACTAACCACTGATGTGTGGTCGTGAAATCTCCTTACTGTTTACTAAACACTGATGTGTGGTCGTGAAATCTCCTTACTGTTTACTAAACACTGATGTGTGGTCGTGAAATCTCCTTACTGTTAACTAAACACTGATGTGTGGTCACGGAATTTCCGTATTCATTGTGACCCCGGCTGTCTGAAGTCTCTGAGTACGATCGAGTAGATATCATCAACAGCATCATGTGCCTCACCAGCTGGCGTAAACGTTCATGTCCATCTACATATCTCGATTCTTGGTACTCTGAATGAACTCTGCTAATGATATTCCCCCAAGCCACTTTCACAGTCCATCCAGCATGATTTCCATGTGTCCGCCTCAGCCTCTTTTCCCACTGATATTTCTAGTTGTCGCGTTATTCTCCAATGCGTCTCTTCTCATCACATGACCAAAGAAAGTTGTTTCTTTCTTGTTGTTGTATATCAAGTTCTAGTTTCATTAGCCTCTTTCAGCCAATCGTTGTTAGTTACTCTGGCAGTCCAAGGTACTCGCAACATTAGTCTCAGGAACTATATCTCCGTTTCTTCTAAGCTTTTTCTGATATGTTCATTAATTTGAGTATACCAGGGAATGTAATTCATTTAATGGGATATACTGTGGCGGGAATAAATCACGATTTTAAGCATCTTTCTCGTGTTTACTATAAAGTTGGTAAGTTTCCCTAACCTTGGGTCAATAAAACTGAGATTCTCCTCATTATGTGTCTCAGACATTGCAATTTCTTGTCTGATTTGGCCTGCCTGAAGTCCATTTATTTCCCCATTCTAATACATTGAATCTCTAATATGTTAAGAACGTTGTCATAAGACTCACCTTTTACTGTTTCTATTCCTATCGCTGAACGCTACGCCACACACGACGGTTGATTACTATCTACATCAGCAGGGATGAATAGAGCAATATTGTTTCCTAGATGACTGATTCTTTAATCGAGGAACCTGGGGTTGCTAACGAACTAGCTAGATTGCTAAAAGCATCAAGTGTATCCAACGGTTTAGAGTCATATTATAACGTCAGTAAGTAAATTACCCTTTTACACGCAATAGGGCACCTAAGTCATATGATGCTTGTAATTGACGTCCCCAAGTCTAGGGTGAGAAGTCAACATTTTTGTTTAACTGACCGATAGAGAGGTTGGTCCTGCTACCTCAGCATCAGCGCACAGAAAGTTTAAGAGCGCGCGCTTGTATCCATGAGGACAAGCTGACCTCCGTTTCTCATGTTATATCGATGGCCTGGTATGTTCACCAGCAACTGATATTTCCGTGTGCTACGAGAACACCGTCAATACCCCAAACGTAAAGAATTCGCATGCGAAGGTTAATTCTGGAACAAGAATGTCAACAGACACCCGCAGCCAGAGGGCAGTGCGTCTCGATAGGGCGGGGGGAAGAGGAAGAGGTCAACAACGGGAAAGAGGTAGAAGACAATTTAATGGGGGGATGCGTGGTCTCGAGGTATGATATCAGCCTCGGGTGCTGGAGGTCCCGGGTTCAAGCGCCGGTGATGACCGGGATTTTTTCTCGCGAACTTCTAGTAATAAAATTGCCCCCTGATCTCCGGGTAGTGAGATCGGACGCCCGTGTGTATTGTTGCGCACGTAAGACATTCCTTGGCAGTTGGAAATCGAAAAAGAGTTGTCTATCGGCGCTGCCCGGGCAAAATTTCGAGTTAAAAATCTACCCAAAGTATTTCAGGATCCTCGCCGGTGCTACGGAGTTCGTGCGCTGAGCTGGGTTTCTCCAGACTCAGATTTGAGTTAGGAGGAGAACGGAGCACTTATGGGTTGCACCCGTGTGCCGTGATGTTGATCCATCGACTAAACTAAAACTAAAGACAATTTAATGCCAGGCAATTACCAGAGATCTCGAAAAGCGGTGTGTGTGTGTGTGTCAGGTGGCGAAACATGACCGCCCACGCCTGCCGGCATGGCACATGATGATGATGATGATGATGATGAAGATATTTGTGACCAGCAAAAGTAATTCTTCACACACATATCACACACACACACACACACACACACACACACACACACACACACACACACACACACACACACACACACTGACTATATCATGCAATGAGCGCCATTTGATTATGACAATAAGGAATTTCACACTTTATCGTGATAGAGTGGCGACTAGACCCTTGCCTGCCGTACCGACCGTTTTGGGTTCAAGCCGTATCAGGGCAGTCTGCACCTTTTTTTATGATCTAAGCTACTTGATCGACCTAGCCTAAAATGAGTAACAGGAAATGTCCAGGGAAGATAAAGCTGCCTCCGCGATATTGACTACATCCCCCATTTAGTGCCGGCTCATCCATGCATTCATTCAGTAGCATGTCCATTGCAGAACCTCGCTCACATAACAAGCGTCCGGAAAACCTCTCGATCATAAGCAAGATGTCCCGCGTCCGATACACCCATCTGGAGATCATCCGCCACATCCTGCACCCATCTTCTCTTTGGCCTTCCTCTCCCTCTCTTCCCAGGCATATATCCCTCCATTATTGTTCTCTCCAAACTTTCATGACGTTTCAAGTGACCAAAATGTATCATTTTTTGTTTGTTTTTGTTTTATCGCCTTTAATAGCCAACCCTCTTCAATATTCAGCTCTTGAAGAATAAATGCGTTTGTTCTTTTCTTTCCAAAGATATTCTTAGAATTCGTCTATAACATTTATATCCAAAGGCATTTATGCACTGTTCAGCGTGTTTGGTATGTGTCCAGGTCTCACAGGCATATATTGCATTGGGAACGATGCATGCTCTTAAAAATCTAATTTTTGTAGTTCTGTCTGTCCAACTCCATAATTTATTCAGTTGTTTTAGTCTTTGAAGAGCAATTGATAGTCGTCGTTTAATTTCTTTCATTGTGTCACCGTTGTTGGTAATCAATGACCCAAGATATTCGAAATTTTCCACCACCTCCAATCATTCCTCATTAACATATATTTCTTTCTCCATAGTAGTTTTATCTGTATGCATTATCTTCGTTTTTGCTATGTTAAGATATAAGTTGTGATTTTCACTATTTCTTTGGTTTGAGGTTATTAGGTTTTCTATACCGTTCTGTGATATGGATAGTAATACTGTATCATCAGCATATCGAATTTCTGGTATGTCATGACCGCCGATATTTAGGGCATCATATGGCTCCCTGTTTATATCATCTCTTACATGTCTCATTATATTTTCGGTGTACAGGTTAAACAAATAGGGTGACAGCACGCAGCCCTGACGGACTCCTTGCTTGATGTCAAACCAATCTGATGCCTCGCCATCAATTCTAACCGCTGCTTGTTGGTCTAGAGCTAGACAGAACATTTTTATGAGTTGTACTACATGTGATGGAAAGCCCATAGTCCTCATGATTTCCCAAAGTTTCTGATGTTGTACGCAGTCAAATGCCTTTGAATAATCCACAAATCATGAGAATAGGTTTACATTAAATTCTCTGCATTTTCTATTATTAAACGCATGTTGAATATCTGATTTCTTGTTCCTCTTCTTACCCTACCTACTTACCATACCCCTCCATTATTGTTTTCTCCAAACTTTCATGACGTTTCAAGTGACCAAAATATTTCAATTTTCTTTCTTTTATCGTCTTTAATAAATAGTCTACCTTCTTCAATATTCAGCTCTTGCCGTATGAATGCATTTTTCCTTGTTTGTATTCAAGATATTCTTAGAACTCGTCTATAACATTTATATTAAAAAGCATTTATGCGCTATTCAGCTTGTTTAGTAAGTGTCCAGGTCTCACAGGCGTATGTTGTAATGGGAAAGATACAAGCTCTTTAAAATCTCATTTTTGTAGGTCTATCTGTCCTACGCCACAATGTATTGAATTGTTTTTTTGTTTTTTTTGGTTTTTGGTTTTAGTTTTTGAAGAGCAATAGATATTCGTCTTTTAATTTCTTTCATTGTGTCACCATTGCTGATAATTAATGACCCAAGATAGTCGACATTTTCCACCACCTCATATTTTTCCTTATTAACAGGTTAGAGGAAGATTCATAATCGCATTGACAGTTTCTTCTAGAGTATACTACATACAGGCTTACCCCAGAAACATTGGCTCAGATTTAAAATGTGGACCACGCGCCGTTACCATCAGGGGATGGTTAGTCGGATGGTTGGTTGTAAATGCTTTGCGAATATGCGCTCTTGAAGTCCGGTGCATTGACGTACAGGTGGTTGGAGACTAGAAAAAGGCATGCATCTAGCGGGGTGAGTTAGGTGTAGACTGCCCTCCAATCAGGTACCATAGTACTACCTCCACGGGGACTGGGCTGAAGAGACCTCCTTCTCCCGTATAAGCTTAGAAATCAGCGCAACGATCAAGACCGGTACTCAAGCGCACATTTCTAAAGAGCCATATTAGAATATAAACACAGAAGTGCAAAAAAATAGGTTGCATGATTTATTCCTTGGCATATTTCCTAAATCGTGGAATATATTGTTTGTTGCTCCTGTGTTTACATTCACTAGAGGTATACATTGTTTAGGACATTAGAATATAACCAGGTACTGATTCAGTACACACGGACTGCCTGGGATTAGTCCTGGGTTGGTAGTGCAATCCCCTAGCTGGGGAATGAACAGGCGAACAGATTGGCTGGATCGGCAAAACTTGGTGGAGTATTGATGCATGACAAGGCAGACGTGGTTGCGGCCTGGTGGGAGCACGTGTACACCTCGGAGGAGCAAATGGATCACCATAGTCTGGTAAGAATGAGGCAGCGAGGTGTGACGAGGGGATCTGGCCGACGCTCGACGCTCAGAGGAAAGGCGAGACGGAAATATAATCAGATTGCTACTGGAACTATTAGTGTTGGAACTCTTCGCTGACTGCTGAGGATGGGGACGGAGCGCTTATGGGAATGCCCCGAATGATGTGATGTTGGTTCCTAAATCAATCAATCAATGAATCCCTTAGTGTGTTAACTGATTAAATGCCATTGGATTATATATCATCTTATTCACACTTCACGTAACTGCCATAGGCTTACAAATCAAACTATTGTTACATATAAATACAGTTGTCTTCCTTTTGCAACCCTCTTTAATTTGATATATAAATTAGAACATATCTGCTACTATATTAACAACTTATAAGTCATAATTGTGACACATCCCTAATTCCCATTTTCCTCCATCCATTTTAGTTTTGCACGAAATCTGTTACGTGTGTGACATAAATTGAATTACTCTGCACTGTTTCGCCAAGCCGGTGGCTCAGTACTTTCGGCTTCAACAAGCATTGGTTCAAATTTGCTTTTCCTTTGACAGTCAGGAGTCTACCTATAAGGCAGTACTTTTATGTCTCTCTTCGTCTTGTTGCTATCCATTGACCTGTCCGACATGGAAGACCTTACCAGCAGCTGCTGTACCCTCAGTCTAGCTCTTGAGATCATTGGATAACGCAAATCTTTCTACAACTGTAAGGTGGGAACATGACAGAACGAACGAACGAACGAACAGACTTATTTTCAAAAGGTTAAGAATTTGGCACGCAGTCAGTCTAACAGTCTGCCCTTCTATCACTCTCTTTCATACATTATTTCATTTACACATCATTCAAGGCTAACAGAGAACAGCAACAATACAAAAGATATAAGACGGTTCTAGGTATTTGATTTCAACAAACTACAACCTAACACCGAGAGGACATGTTGATGGCGACAGATAATACCGGGTGTTTGTACAGTCTCACTACACTTTGTATGTAAAACAAATTTGAAAAAGAAATTATTTCTTCCGCTGATAACACCCTTATGTTTGGAGTGCAAAGAATTATTCCAGCAGACGACAGCCATTCGCTGCATATTACTTGACTATGGACTGTGGAGCTCATTTTTTGATGACATCATGTACTTCGTTTTTCCAATTTTGTCTACGTACAAAGTGTAGTGAGACTTTACATACACCTGGTAGAATAGATTGATATAAATATCGACGTGTATGTACGTTTATAAAACCTCGACAAAAATTCTTAAACGAGAGATTAATTTTGACTCAAAAAAATTGACTGACATTCTGTAAAAGGAAAATAATCATCGACGTAATGAATGTGCAGTTGTCGACTGCACGACAATGTCACCAAAATACTATTCTTTGCAGCCCCACCTCATTTTTCATGTCAGCACTAGCCTCGGTTTTAGAGAGAATTAGCAGTGTGCTGTCAATTTTCACTACTGCAACCATTCACAATACGTCGCGAAAGCTATCTGGCCATTGCAATACTTCTATTGACTACTATTTGAAGAACACTGCCAGCCGATAGTTTAAGAAGCTTATATTCACGGATAATACTGAAACAAGTAGACGGATTGAATTACCTTAGGGAAATGACAATAGCAGATGAAAACGTAGCCGAGATAGCAAACAGAATAACCGAAGCAAAGTCAGCATACCGTCAGATTGAAGATATTATGTGCAGCATAACAAAGGGAGGCATATGGTTCCGTCGCCCTGCTACTGAATGAATTCGTGGCGCGACACTGTGAGTTTTGAATTTTGTATGGAATGCTTTTACATCTGTCCGTGGTTATTTGTAGCGTGAACTGCATGTTCAGAAAGTATTGGCCGGCTGTTGCTGAACTGTCTGGTTTGCCTTTTCGGTTCATGGGTGCATTTTTTCTCGGAGATTCCGGGGGTCGTCGCTGGCGCTACGGAGTTCGTGCTTTATGCGGTTCTTTCGGCGGGTTGCCATGCAGAAAGAGACCGAGCCATATGGGATAACAACCGGGTCAGTGAAGTCTTTCTGGTAACTGCCGATTCCATCGACTATGAACTATATTTTTTTTTAGGACTTTTGTGTTAGCATTCTGGCGTCGGCATTATGCTCAGTGTACCTGTGCGGGCTGTTAACTTGCCGAAACTCCTGTCTTTTCCACTTTTCACATGGGGCAATGAGGAGTATTTTGTGTGATATTCACTGGCACAGGAACGGAGCATAATGGGGACGACCCGTTGCTGTGAAGTTGGAACCGCAACTGACTAACTAAATAATGGGAGGCATGGTAATGTAGTGGCTAGACGCTTGCCTACCGGACTGGTGATCGTAAGTTTGAATCTGCATAGGGAAGCATTTATTTTACAAACTGACAAGGGTTCCTAGGCTGATTCAGCCTTAAATGGGTACCCGGAAATATCTTGGCAAGTAAACGTCGAGGCACTGAACACATCACCCACCGAGTATCAAAGAGTCGCTTAAAGGTCGAAAGGGTCGATTTCATTGCACCGGGTTTTATCCCATATGGCTCAGTCTCTTTCCGCAGCGCGGAAAGCGTCGCACAAAGCACGAACTCCGTAGCTCTAGCTACGGCCCACAGGAGTCTCCGAACAATTTCACTCGTGAACCGAAGGACGCGGCCCGGAATCGAACCCACAACCTTCGAAGTCCGAGTCAAACGGCTTGACCACTTCGCCACGGAGCCTCCCAACGGAGTACCAAATGTTCTATACAAATATGGATCTATCACCAAACTTCCAGTCTGCTTTTAGACATGTAAATGGAACCTCTGCTTTATTCACTACATCTCTGGCCTTGGAAATAATAACACGGGTGCTCGGATGTTTAAACACGGACACCATCAACAAAATATTGCACGATTTCTTGCCTGGCAACTTACGCGTTCTTTTCTTCAGCAGTACATTTACTGTTGGACGGATAGAAAGTCCGCCGAAGCTTTGGGTAATATTTCATACTTCACCCTGGATGCACAGAGGAATAAACGGCCAGTATCTCCCGAGAGCATCCCTCCAAAACTCACCTGACCGCGCATGTGATATTATCAGCTAGTTAGTCAGTTAGTTAGTCGCGGTTCCAAATTCACAGCAAAGTGTCACCCCATAATGCTCCGTTCCTGTGCCAGTGAATATCACACAAAATGCCTCATGTGAACAGTGGAGCAACAACAGCAGTACCGACAAACCAACATCACGCACAGGCAAGTACATGTATAAGGCCGCTGCCAGAATACCAACACAACAGTCCGCACGAAAATTACAGTTCATCGTCGATCGAAGCGGCAGACACTGATTTTATCAGCGCAGCCCACTATCAACTCCCCTCTACGCACCCGCCAAAGTCACTTGTAATTAGCCATACATGTTCCGATTTCCCTTTCCTGTACTAGAATATATACTACGCTAGATTTATATATTTTCATTTTCCAACGGATGCTGATGTCAGTTTCGGTTCATGTTGCATTCTGAATTGTCATGACAACTGTCGCCGCACCAATCGGAACATAATCTCTTCCCACGAACTTCTATCTTTAACCAGAGTGGGTTGGAAATAGTTACAGGTTTCAAGACATCAGATAATGGATTCTAGGAGACCATTATAATTATAGGAATATTTCACAAGAATAGTCATTTATTCATGGGCCGTGGAAATTATTAGAAGTAATGTTTAACGAGCTGCATCAGTTTTACAGTAAAGTAAAATTAGATGTAATGTGATACCCCCATGCCCTACAGTGCAAAGTACTATAGACAGTAAAATTACAGTTTGACAGACAGTTTATAGATGTCCATCAGTTTTACAGTAACGTAACATTAGAAGTAATGTTTACACAGCTGCATCAGTTCTATAGTAAAGTAAAATTAGAAGTAATCTTTATCGAACTATATCGGTTGTACAGTAAAGTAAAATAAGAAGTAATGTTTATAGAACAGCATCAGTTTTACAATAAAGTAAACTTAGAAGTAATGCTTATAGAACTTTATCAGTTTTACAGTGAAGTAACATTAGAAGTAATGTGCATAGAACTTATCAGTTTTACAGTAAACTTAGAAATAATGTTTACAGAACTGTACAATGTTTAGGGTAAAGTAAAATGGGGAAGGGTGTGCAGCACAGTGAACAACTAGGGTTGGAATTAAATTGTAAGAAGACGCAGAAAATGATCGTCACTAGGAAGAAGGAAATACCACAATGTATTAAACAAGTAAATGAGATTATTCTTAAGCAAGTGAATCGGTAAAATTATATCGGAACAGTCATAACATCTGCAGGGAGATGCCTTGAAGAGATTAGAACAAGAATCGCCATGGCGAAGATAGCCTTTTGCAAGATGGAAAAAATACTGACCAATAAGAAATAGCATTTCCAGCGAGAAAAAGAGTGTTGAGGTGCTACATAGAACCTGTACTTTTGTGTGGGTGTGAGGGATGGACAATGAACAGGCAAATTTAAAAAAAAAAAAAAAACAACATCTGATGGCTGTGGAAATATGGTTTATGAAGAAAATGCAAAACATCCCAGGGACATACAGAAAAGCCAATGACCAAGTCCTACAAGAAACAAATGAAAATCATAAATTTATTAGAAACATTAGACTTGGTGAAAAATTATTGGTCACGTTATGAGAAGAAATACATTGGAGAACTTGGTGACAACTGGCAAGATCGAGGGGAAGAGAATAAAGGGAATGTAGAGAAGTAAATAGGTGGATGGTTTGACCACGTGGTATGGTCGAGACAAGAACACTGAGCTGATCCACGACTCTGATGATCGAGTGAGATGGCTAAACATGACCGCCGACGCTTACCAGCATGGCACAGGATAATCATGATGAAAATGAGGGACGAGACATTGTCACGCTTTTTGCGAATTGGGTATATGGTGTTCCATATCTTATAGACAATCGGCAAACGATGTTTGATGTAGCCAGTACAAAACCGGCCGTCTTTACTGATCACAATATTTCAGTTTTATAGAAATGTGATCAAAATAAATACAGTCAAGAATCCACTGCCTAGCCAAGCATCAGGGTACATGGTGCTAGTCCAGTAGTTGTAGATCAGTGGACACTCGATGGATCATGTGGTCAATGTTAAGCCGGACAGTGGTCAAGTGAATGAATAATTTAAGCTTTTTTTAAAATCAAAAAACACCTAAATTTTCTGACATTTTCTAATTTCATAAGGAGAGACCGCACTCTGATATGGGAGTACTATTATATATAGGAGCAGCTAGACTCTGCGATCAAGGCAGTTCCAAAATCCGACTACATTTATATGCTCGGTGATTTCAATGCTCGATATATATTCACTCGTCCACTTGTCAATTATTTTGCTGATGCTTTTTTGGGTGCAGATTTTGGGTGTGGCCTGAATCCAATTTTCCACCGCCTTCATTACCTGTCATCTGCAAACCTCTGATCCCGCAAATACTCTTTCAAGTATCCAAACAAGTGAAACTCCTATGACGCCAAATCGGATTCAATGCTGGATGTTTCGAGATATTAATTTTCAGAGTACACATGCACAGCCGTATGAGGACGGCGTTGTCGTGCAGCAACAATACTTCTTCTGAGAGAAGACCCTGGTGTTTCGATCGTTTCGTGGTCTTTAATTTGTTCACTAGCATGTCACTGTATTGTGCACTAGTCAGTTTCACCCCTCTCCTGGACATTCACAAATATAGGACCCTTGATTTCACAACAGATGGTCATCATAACTTTCCTAGTGTACTTTTTTTCTTGAATTCTTGAATTTGTTTGCTGGTGAATTACTAGGCAATGTACGTTCAGTAGTATGCAAATCCTTTCTTAACGACCGTCGCCTCTTATCACTGAAATCAACGCAAAACAACCTGCTTGCATATCATTATCAGCTGATTTCGAACACACACCTCGATATGTCGGGAAATTATGAATCTGTGTTTCAGTATTCCCTAAGCCGCAAACGTCGATTATCAAGGATTGATAATGTCGATGTGCTGAACATGTTTTGCCTAATTTAGTCGAGATCTTTTCACACACAAACACAGAGTGAGTGAGTGAGTGAGTGAGTGAGTCAGTCAGTCAGTCAGTCAGTCAGTCAGTCAGTCAGTCAGTCAGTCAGTCAGTTAGTCAGTCAGTCAGTCAGTCGGTCAGTCAGTCAGTTAGAGTGAGTGAGTGTGAGTGAGTGAGTGAGTGAGTGAGTGGGTGGGTGAGTGAGTGAGTGAGTCAGTCAGTCAGTCAGTCAGTCAGTCGGTCGGTCAGTGAGTGAGTGAGTGAGTGAGTGAGTGAGTTTGTGCGTCAGTGAGTGGGTGGGTGGGTGGGTGGGTGAGTGAGTAAGTGAGTTTGTGCGTCAGTGCGTCAGTGAGTGAGTGAGTGAGTGAGTGGGTGAGTGAGTGAGTGGGTGGGTGGGTGAGTGAGTGAGTGAGTTAGTAAGTGAGTGAGTGAGTGAGTAAGTGAGTGAGTGACCGAGTGAGCGAGCGAGCGAGCGAAAGAGTGAGCAAGGGAGAGGGGGAGAGGTGTTTCGGACATAGAGCGTTAACATGGCATTCTTAGAACATTCGGTGAAATTAATCCACTAAAAATACAAACTCACATCTTACATTTGTCATCGCCGCGTTAATTTGTGTACTAAATTTCTTTGGCAAAGAATTAAACAGAAATAAAATTGATGAACTGGAAATTTGAGAACACAGATGAGCGGGATAAAGTCAATTTCTGACCCATACAGAAGACGCATGTAATATATTCAGGGAAAGAAACAAGTGGACAAAGCGGGGTTGGTTTCCTCAACAGAGGAATTCTCCAATCTTTCTTGGATATATTCCTGTCAGTGATCGACATGTCACTGTCAGACTTTAAAGACACAGAAACAATATGAAAAATATAGAAGCCTATACACCAACAATGACATGAGAAGAGGTTGAGTTTTCGGATTTGCACAAGACATTAGGGAAAAAAAATGAATAGAGACACCTCGATAATCATGGAGTATTTCAAGGCGTAATTTGGTCAATAAAACAATCTATTCATCACACATACACTGTGTAGAGAACATCCATGAGAGTTCTACACATGGATCTCAACAGAAAGTATCTGGAGGAATCAAACTGCTGACGTCTAAACACAACAAGAATGGTGCTAGTTACATATAGCTTCTATTGATGATGAACTGTAATTTTCGTTGCGTACTTTTTTGTTGGCATTCTGGCAGAGGCATTATGCACAGTATACCTGTGCAGGGCTGTTGGTTTGTCGAGACTCCTGTCTGCTCCACTTTTCACATGGGGCAGTGAGGAGCATTTTGTGTGATATTCACCGGCACAGGAAAGGAGTGTTATGGGACAACCCTTTTGCAGTGAAGTTGGAACCGCGACTAACTAAGTAACTAGCGACTAACAACAAGAATGGGGGGACATCTATGCCATTCACTAAATCATTGCAGAAAGAGATGTTTAGACATGTACTTAGTGCTATTATGATCGAACAACAAGAATATCTGGTAGCTTGGCTCCCTAGAAAGTTCCATTTTCCACATATGACGATACAACCAGAATTCCAGCGATCTATCCAGTGGATCAACGTATAAATATCAGAGCTCAGTCAAAAGACATTAGTCATTGAATGGTGTACTTCCATAACGAATCAACTTATCAACGTTGGCAGATTTGGGGTGAATGAAATGGCAAACCAAATTATTCTAACTTCTGACTATTCCTCATGTCTTATACCAGACATATTTTCTTAAACAAAATAACCTAAATGCTCTCTCTTCTTGAGCCCTATGACATTACTTGTATGTAAATATTGTCTCGGTGTTGTAACGTTGGTTGTTGGCATTATTATTATATTCCGAGTTATAAAACTAGTACTTGAATGTAGATATAAATTCAAATCATAAGAGTGAGATTAGTGCAGGAGCGAGATGATACGATAGTCAGAAATTATGAGTATTAAATAATTACTTTAAGATGTCTATTACAAACATATTATGTATGGCAAAAGGAAGCATATATGGTATGAGAGATATACACATAATAAATTCCAATCGTATATAATTTAATATAAGAATACTTTTTCCAAACATAAGCAAAGCGCATAGTTCCATGATAGTGCATTTAATCATAAATAGTGTGCATGTGTTTCGAACGTGGAAAAGTGCCTATAAAGCATATGATGCTCTACAGTCGCTGATGGTGGGAGTAAAGTCCCAACACATAGTCAAAGTGAAATGTAACCAAATACAGTTAACCAACCAGACTGCTGAACGTGTGTCGATCATCATCCAGAAGAGATTTAGAAGAGCTAAATGTATTTGCGAGTCTATCCAAAAGCTGAAACATTGGGTAATCTAGTTACTGGATGCATTTTCTAGCTCCGAAAGGAATTATGTGAAGAATTTGCGATGTTTGTGAAATTTGCATGAATAAAGATTTAACGATTAATATTTATAATTCAATAGTAATCATTATGGACCAGATTGCTTAACAATAATATATTTTCTATATGTAGTTATCAGCGAGTTTTCTTATCATTGTGTAATATCAATGTCTTGATTGCGTAAGCATAATATATAAGTAGAGTGGATTAAAATATAAAATACTTTCGGTGTAATTCTCTCGGCCCAACTTTAGACTACTGACCGAGTCAGTATTATCCTATGTGAAAACCTTTTCCTGGAGTTAATTTCATTGCGACTAACTCACAAAACGAGATTTGCTTTTCCTTTTGCGCTCGCTTATTTTACACTCCAGTGCAATCCATACAAGCTACTTCTAGTAGCACTGGACTACAATTTGCGTGTGAATGAGCTTTATTTTTTACCAGTATCCTTCTCCCACAGGCGAACCCACTCCGACTTCAGTGTTACTTGTAATTTATGTCACCAAGTCAAGGACGAGAAGTCAACATTTTAGTCAACTGACCGGTGTAGGGCCTGAACCCACTGCCTCACCATTAGAACACCGGATGTGTAAGAACGAGGGTTCTTATCCATTCTGCCATGCTGACCCCAAGAAACAAGATATTTTCTATAAGGAGGAAAAACAAATAACCTCATCCTAGACAAGGAATTATATTTCTTCTGTCTCATGACGTGAATCCTGGACAGACAGTTTACAGGCAGTCAAACCCGCTTCAGGCACTAAATTATTTGTCAAAAGAATGTTAAGAATATCACAGACAAAACAAACGGGTAATCTAATCTGTTTTTAAACAGACCAAGATACACAGAAGCTCATCACAGTCATCAAAGAGAAAGAAAAAAAACAATTTGCTTTTGCCATATAAATAAAATATTAATACTTGGAAACATTGTAACAAGTGTTTTATGTGGGCACATACGAAGGCGAATCATTTCCAATTTGTGGACGGTAATGAAGAAAATCGAGGCTTACACGTGACGGGAACATTCTGAGATTGCCATGGATCAAGATAACGAAAATTACTGATACGTTACATGTTGGATCTTACCATGGAAGAAAATTACTGATACGTTACATGTTGGATCTTACCATGGAAGAAAACTGACTCACGTCTCGGACACTGAACTACTCTGGCCATGTTACATGTCACTTTGCTTAAGAAAGAGCGGTTATGGAAGGCGTGGTTGCTGGAAGATAGACAGGGGTCGAACGGTACGAGGCAGGACACAGGACATGACAAACAGTTTGAGTATGAAAATGTGTGTCCCAGGGGGACTGGCGAGGATTCGAGAATCTTTCGGAGGAGAGGGGGTTGGGGTGTGACGAGAGCAACGTTCTGCAGAGGCTTTGTTAATTCGTGGTGTGTTAAATGAAAAAGTACCTCTTACAGGTCGGCAATGGGCGACATAGGGTGATGGTATTGGACAGTTTTTATATACTGACATCAAAATGTCTCAGCAGATGGGTGAGACAGAAACAGTGCTAGAGAGGGGGAGTTGTGGATAGAGATTATCGACGCCACCAGTTAGCAAAGACACTCGATGATGATGACTACGACAACGATAAACATGATTATGATTGTGATCATAATGAGTATGTTGCTGTTGATGATTTATTGTTGACAACGCTGATAAGGCCGGCTCCCTGGCCGAGGTGTTAGCAGCTTTCTCCGTTAACCCCGAATACTCTCGTGGTTGACGTGAGCACACGAGAATTAGAAGTGTTTCGAGTCGCGCCGGTGACTTATGAGAGTATGGAGCCGGTCGCTCAGAAAGTCGTGGCGTGCTGATGAGCGTAATCTAGCCTAGGAATCAACATACAGCTGAAAGATGCTGATGTTGACCGCAATATCCTGAAACAGGATGGAAACGCGGGGGGAAAAAACGCTGATAAGGATTATGTTATTAATGATAATGATGTTGATCATAAAGATGACTGATGAAACTGATGATGATGGTGGTGGTGGTGCTGTTAACGATTCTGAAAATTATGGTGATTACGATGATGATAATTAAATTGATTATAATGCTGATGATGACGATGTGATGGTGACGATAATGATGATGTTGATAACGATGATGGTCAATGCATCTGATTATAATGATAATGATAATTGTGATGATTATGATGATGATGATGATGATTGGTGTCGAGATGATGAGATGAGCTGATGGTGAAGCTAATCGTGATGATGAGGATTGTAAAGATGATTATGATGATGATAATAATTAAGCTGAAAACGATACTGATGATGAGAATAATTGTGGTGATGACGATGGTGATGGTAGTGAGTTTGGTGCAATTGTTGACGATTTTAATGTTCATGATGATTTTGGAGATAATGATGGTAATGGTGATGATAATGATGAAGATGATGGTGATGATAAACACGTTACCCCAAATCATTGCATGTATGTCTCCGTTACAAGCTACCCGTATCACAACCTGCCATTTTGCTTCATTAATTCCCATTACCGAAATCCCCCTGCATTCAATATCTTTCAATTCTGAAGAGAACTCGAATAGAATAACACGCATGCTTTTGTTTTCTGCATCCTAAGAATTTCTAGCATAAAAACATATTCTGTTATTTCTTCCAGAAAGTGTGCGTTATTCTAGAGATTTTCATTACCCCCATAGCGGGAACACTCCATGGAAACGAAAATGAAATCTAAAGCAGCTTTTTCACAGCCATGCAGATTTCAATACTAGCTACGAATTGAGGAAAGGGGGTCGGGGATGTCTTATCAGTGTCTTCTATTTCTTGTTACAATCTCAGAACTGACTCTGTACTGGGCAGTTCATTATACATTGATGGCAATCGTCTTCTATGCGTTAAGCAATGGCTGCAATGTTATTCTTATATGCATTGATAATTGATTGCAACCTTTTTCTATGCGTTAAACAAAGATTGCAGTTTTATTCTTGTATGCATTGAATGCTGATTGCAACCTTATTCTCTGCCTTAATCAACGACTGCAACGTTATTCTTGTATGCTTTGAATAATAATTACAACCTTCTTCTCTGCAATAAGCAATGACTACAATGTTATTTTTGTATATGCATTGAATACTGACCGCAACCTTCTTCTCTGCTTTAAACAATTACTGCAATGTTATTCTTGTTTGTATTGAATAATGATTGAAACCTTCTTCTTGTTTATGTTGAATAATTATTACAACCCACTCATAAACAGCCGGCGTCGTGGTGAAGGTGTTACGAACGCAATTCGCAATCCAGCATACCGCGTTCGAAACAATTACTGCAACCTTCTTGTATACGTAAAATAATGCCGGCAACCTTCTTCTTGATTACGGTAACTAATGAAGGCAACCTTTTCCCATATAAACGTTGGAAAATGAAAGCAACCTTCTTAAACACGTCGAATAATGATGGCGACCTTCTTCTTGCATACTTTAGATAATAACTGCAACGTTCTTTTATACGTTAAATAATGAATGATACTTATTATCCTTACGTCGAATAATGACAACTGACTACTTTTATATAAGTCGAATAATGACTTATATTTGTTTATATGCGTTGAATAATGATTGATACTTTTTTTTATATACATTGAATAATGACCGATACTTTTTTCTTTACGTCGAATAATGATAACTGCCTTCTTTTCTATACATTGACTGCAATTGTTGTCTATAAACTGAATGACTGCAACCTTCTTCCATACTTTGAATAATGACTGTAACATACTTTAATATGGGAAATAAAGAGAACAAGTTATCTGATTCCAGTACATCGCATGCTTTTATGGGAATGATATTGGTTGATCTCCCAACCCAGTACCAATAACTGAATATACCGCTATTGTGTTGCAGAGTTTACCAAGCTTTCCCTCTCCAACCTCTCCAGGTTCTGACTCTGGCAGACTGACTGTACACGAACTGTACAGGATCTTCACATCTGCGGAGAATATGGTTAGATTTGAATTCTGTTCACAATCTATAGTTGTTGGTTTATCAGAAGCATATGTCATGCCGATAAGCGTGAGCCACCTTATACGATCACCAGAGTCGTGGATCTCATCCGTGTTCTTTTTTCGACCGCGCTATGTAGCCAAGAATTTCAGATATATACTTCCCTGTCTTCCCCTTGTTCTTTTTCTCTCGATCTTGCCAGTTGTCACAAAGTTCTCTAGTTTTTTTTTTCTTATAATGTGTTCAAAACATCGTGACTGTCTACGCCTAATTTCTCTAATCAGTTAAAGGATTTCAGCTGCTTCTTGTATGACTTGGACATTAGTTTTTTTCTATCTTTTCATGGTATTCTTCCCCCAGAAGCCCAGAATCCACTGCCATTTCAGCGTGTCTGCTCATTGTCCACGCTTCACATCCATACAAAAATACAGATTCTATGTAGCCCTTCAACACTCTTTTTCTCTTGCATTTGATATCTTTTTATTGGTCAGGATGTTTTCCATCTTGCTAAAGACAACATTTGCCTTATCGATTCTTGTTCTAATCTCTTTAAGGCATTTCTCAACAAATGTTTTGTTTTTTTTTGCGCTCACTAGCTTTGAACCCAAGCGTAGTCCATACACACTATTTATAGTAGTGATGGACTGAATTTTGCGTGTGGATTAGCTTTCCCTATTAGCAGTGCCCCTCGCCATCAGACGAACCCACTCCGACTTCAGACGTACTTCAACTTGTCATTTACGTCCCCAAGTCAAAGACAGCAGGTCAACATTTTAGTGCAGCTGTCCCAGACCTGGCAGAAATGTTATCTAAGTACAACTTATACGGATTGACTGGAGTTGTTGGTAATGTCGCCTCCACAGGACTTACGTATTCCGTTGTCAACAGGCTCCAGTCTAATGCCGAGGGGCAATGGGGATATGTAACTGACGGGTGGATAAGACGATAGAAAATCTGTGCACTCAGGACTACAAAATGGGATGATTGTAGTGTATCATAGAACCCTAGTAGGTTCCTACTTCTGTACTTGTTTGCTTTTCTTCTTAAATAATAGTGAATTTAGTTGCCGTGGAAATACACTATGAAACGGGAAAGCAAAATGCAAAATGGTTAGAGCGGCAAACGTCGTTAATTGTCGTGTCCAGAAATCTTGTTCAATCTACAAACCTCGTTTAATCTATAAATCTTGTTTAATCTACAGATTTTGTTTAATCTATAAATCTCGTTTAATCTACAAATCTTGAATAATCCACAAATCTTGTATAATCAACAAATATTGTTTAATCTACAAATCTCGTTTAATCTACAAATCCGTTTAATTTACAAATCTTTCGAAATCCACACATCTTGTTTAATCTACAAAACAAATGCGTCTTTTAACTGGCTAAGTGAAGTAGTTTTGAAGCGTTTGCCCGTGAAGTGAGTGCATGTCAAGTTGATTGTGGTGTGCCGTTTTTGGTTTCTTTAAGTGCCACTTTCAATACTTCCGGATATCTCCGAGCGCTCCAGTCTCCTTTCATGGAACTAACGCTGCATGTCCTTTGCAGGATGTTGCATTCAACCCGAGACCCTATTGGCTGGTTGTGAGCTTCTAGGCAATTTTACGTTTGGTAGTTTGCCATTGCTTTCTGAACGAGTAAACAGCATTTAATTCCAATTGACCAGCTTCTAGAATTAACACTCTAGGCTTCCGTCAGAGGACATGAATTTTATGTGCGATCACATTAAACCTTTCGGCCATGCTAACCTCAATTAGAAATATAAGGTATGCACAAATGCAAAGTCAGTGAAAAGACAAAAGGAAGACAAATAATACATACATATTTAGGTGGGGGGGGGGGGGGGGTTTAAAAGACGTAAGGAAAACAAATAATACAGAAATAATTATAGGGGGGGGGGGGGTGGAAAGCTAGTCAAAGGAAGAAAGGAAGACAAATAATACAGAAATATGAGGGGGGGGGGCTAACGAAAAGATTAAAGGAAGCCAAACAATACAGAAATACTACAAAATAGTCAAGCAAGAGACGAAAGGAAGACAAATACTACAGAAATATGGGAGGTGTGTGTGTGTGTGGGGGGGGGGGGGGGGCTAATCAAACGACGAAAGAGAGACAAATAAAACAGAAATACTATCCAAAAAAAAAGTCAATCAAACGACGAAAGGAAGACAGATAATACACAAATACTAGGGGAAAAGAAAGTCAAGCATTGATCGCGTCTGAGCGTAATAGCTAAGATCAAAGTGTAGTTCTGTTGCACTAGGTCTGGTCACATAAATAGAAGAAGCTGACAGCCGCTTACAGGCAACACACATTACGAATCAACCTTAGGAACCAGGAACCAGGAAATTAAGCATAGAAAAGCCATAAAGGAAACGAAATCAAAATACACAAATATTAGAAATTTACAGTAAGCATATAAGAAAAGCTATGTGGAAAACAAACGAGCCAAAACCAACTTTGTACGACACAAGTATTGGTTGGCACTCATAGAAGGAGAAAAAGGAAGTAGATAGATGACACACTAGACAACAAATCTTAAAGCTATTGTTAAGACACCAGGATTCGAACCTGTCACCTCCCAAACAAAACAAGACAGCGCCTCGCTGCATGAACATGTGTACTTCGACGTATGACCAACTAGACACCCATATAAAAGGTGTCATCATTAGCCAGTTCTGTCATCCACCTTAACTCACAATTATAGGAACATTGTCAAAATTCAAATCCAATGATTGAAATAGCCTCATAGGTAGCATAATTTTATATTTTTCAGCTGCCGTAGTGGCCTCAAAAGTTTCCCAAATTGATACTTATATGACAAAAGAAACACGCGCATATTCGAAACTTTCAGTAAGTATGTAAGAAACAAACCAAATCAACTCACCGAAACGTGTTTTAACTTATCCAAAATGTATCACTCGAAGAGAACAGTTTTTGTTCTCACGAGCACTGATCGAAGATGAAGTGTCTGATGCTTCTCCCCTGCGACTAGTTTGTAAGATGTAATCGCCAGGCAGTGTTCGTTAAGACGACCTCGCTGAGCCCGCCGAGCGGTAAACTGCAGGCAGCACCGGCCGTCAGTGTCTGGGACAGTGGCATCCTGAGCGCGGATCTCCCGGCACGTAATCAGACCGTGCCAATCACAGGCGGTATTATGCCACGGTCGTGTACAATAGACAATAGATGTACCAGGCCTGGCAGAACTTTCAGCTTCTTCTTCTTCTTCTTCTTCTTCTTCTTCTTCTTCTTCTCCTTCTTCTTCTCCTTCTTCTTCTTCTTCTTCTTCTTCTTCTTCTTCTTCTTCTTCTTCTTCTTCTTCTTCTTCTTCTTCTTCCTTGTGCTCTATTTTCGTCTTCTTCTTTTTCTTGTTTTTATTTCTCTTGTTGCTGTTGTTGTTGTTGTTGTTGTTGTTGTTGTTGTTCTTCTTCTTCTTCTTCTTCTTCTTCTTCTTCTTCTTCTTCTTCTTCTTCTTCTTCTTCTTCTCCTTCTTCTTCTTCTTCTTCTTCTTCTTCTTCTTCAGGTGAGTGAGGATGTGTGTGGGTGGGTGCATGATGTGTGGGTTGGCAGGAGATGTTTTTTTTTAAAAACTATTATGTTGCATGAACTCCAAAGAGGGCGAATACAAAACTTGGAACGGCAATATTTTCAAAAACTGCAGTCATTAAAAATACACCCTGTACATGGTCAGATTTTACAGCTCTAGTTTTATACGGGATGAGGCCGTCAGTTTCGCGCCAACCCTCCTTAGTGGCCTGTTACCATTTGCGTGATACGTTACAGTATTACCATTCTTTGCTTCCCTGGTGAAAATCAGTTTCACACTGGCGACTTTCAATTTGATCTCTACCAAACAAATCGTATAGTTTTAGTTTCAATGTTATTAGTCTATCGACACTGAATATGGATAGAGTGGATATAATGTGGGGGGGGGGGAACAGATGGTTCATAGTGACATATCTCGTGATGAATCCTCTCCGGTGCGGCTGTTCAAGTTGGGCATTGAGTATGGACTTGGTCGCAATTAACCAAGCAAGGACGGGTCAAACGTGTAGGTAACCAATTTTTTTAAGGCCTCGTAGTCCCATGATGTGCCTTTGGACCCAATGTGATCAACCAAGGCCCGTCTGCCAGTGTTAGTGGCCAGTGATTTGGTGATTCGAATTTGTACTTTGGATGACCTCCTCTGCATCCTGGCCAGATGAAGTGGCGATAAATCTACACTTTGATCTTAGGCAAAAGGCCTAGAAGCGATACAAACGACAACCATTATCCAATGCCTTTAATTAATCTCTATGTTTTTTTGCTTAGAGAGACCGAAAACCTATCTACTTGTTAGTAGTACAGTTATGTCGAATCGTCATCACAAATCATGCGTCATTAAATGCCTGTCGTACAAGGTAAGGCCAGGCGGACAGATAAGAGACCACATGTAAGACAGTAAGTAGGCAACCATTGTACACGCATGATATATTTATGTTATATTTATATGGTGCTTGCACATGTTTTGTGCAACAATCAGCACTCGATATGAGAAGTGGTCATTATCACGCCCGGCGCCGTTACTTCCAGGAAATGTCCTGATATTCATTTTAGGAGTTTTGGGAGGACAAATCAAAGGAAAAACACCCTCCCTGCAGAAGATTTGAACACGTCATGGAGTCAAGCGAGCTAACCACTGCACTTCCACAGCTGCCGTTCACTAAAGCCTCTTCTTGAAATGTAGCAGACAGTGAAACGGAATGTTGGTTGATTAGTTGGTTCCTTGTTGATTGGTTGGTGGCCTGGTTGTCTGATCGGTTGAATAGTTAGTTTGCTGGTTAGTTCGTGAATTTTCAAGATTACTGAGTTGAAACTTGTACATTTCTTGTTTTGTTTTGTTTGCTCGCTTTCAACTAAAGTGTAGTCCATACACATGCTACTACTTCTAAAGTACGTTCACAAATGTTTGCCCTAATTAAAGTCAAAGTGTTTTTTTTTAAATTTAGTATCTGTTGTATCGTAATAATCATTTTTCTGCCTTCACATATTTACTCCTTCCCAAAGAATATATCTTTGAGAGGTCCAAAGGCAATTGAAATCACGGAAAGCGGCGAAATTCTTTGATGTTTTGGCGAAAATAGATTGAATTCACGCTAAAAACAATAAATCCTTTTACTGTATTGATTAATACAATGTTTATTAATACAGAGGTTCTAGAAACACTGGTAATGAAAAGAGAGTTGATGAAAGAAAAATAAACGAGGCAAGTGAAATATTTCGGCCACATTAAAAGACATCATGCTCTTATAAAAAAAATCATACTGGAGAGCAAGGTTGAGGGCAAGCGAGCAAGAGGTAAACAACGATAGAAGTGGGAAGATAATATCAAGAAATGGACGAACATCAGTCTGAGAGAATGTACAGTCAAGGCGAGAGACAGACAGTGTTGGAGATCCATTGCAGCCAACCTTCATTGCGGAAACGGCACCTGATTGACTGATTGATTGACCTTTTTTCATTGACATTATATGTGAACGCTTCCGTTCCACTATGTCAACTGCTTCTTCTCTTAAGGAAGGAAATTCACGTACACCACTGGGGGAGGGGAGGGGGGGGGAAACATTTGTGAACGCACTATAGTGCACTGGACTGATTTTTGCATGTGGGCCAACTTTCCGTATCACCGGTGCCCCTTGCCATCAGGTGAACACACTCCGACTTCTGAGATAGCTGCAATAATAGACCCCAAGTCAAGGACTGGAAACCAACATTTAAGTCCAAAAGTCCGGTTTAGAAAGAGAACACCTTACCTTGTCTTCAGCGCTCCCGATATTTTAAGAGCGAAAAGTTTTATCCTTTCGGCCAAGCGACTCACACTGGTGAATTTAAAACCTTTCAACACCAGCAGCAGTCAGGGAACTCTAATTCAGTTTATGCTTCTTGTCACTAAACCACACTGTGCTTGTCATGTCCATGTAGCCTGTTATTCACATATTTATCTATAGCACATGTATGTCATCCTGCTGACAGCGATGCTTACAATGTGACACTAGAGGGTGGATATCCCTTCTCATCTTTATCTCCTTGATCAATGTATGCTTTATGCAGACGCGGTGCAGAATACTGTGTCGTCAAGGAAAACGTTACTTATATTACTGGGGATACTCACAAAAAGATCAGCGTGATAACAGAACAGGATTTCATGAAAACTATCTCACTTGACGATATGTCTGTTACGATGACTGTACATGTAACGGGCTTTGTGGCGAAGGGGTTACTGACGCAGTTCCTAATTCCACTTTAGAAAAACAGCTGTGGACAATTTGGAAGTAGATAGCCTTGCGTTGATTTGCATACAATGATATGAACGCCTTCCTTTCAGAAAGCAATGGAAAACTACTGAACACACACTTGCCAAAAAATCACAAACAGTCAGAAAATGCTGGGATTGACTGCTACGTCCTGTAAAGGATATGCAACTAACTAACATGTAGAGTAGCGTTCATGTACTTTCTTACACGCTATCGTACACCCTGACGTAAACAAAAAACGTAAATAAAAACAATGAGCAAAACAAACAAACAGAGATCGATTGACTTTTAGTTCTTTTACGACTTTGCTCAATAACTCTTTATTACACAACTCATTATTTTTTCCCCTTAGTTTTACTTAAAGAATCCAGCAAATCAGCCATCCTACCTGGGTTCTAATACGAGATTCACGCGGGAGATACACAACATTACCCGACCTGCTTATGACTCACTTATCATCTTCATCATCTTCCACTTTGACAAGGGGGAGGTGGTCATGCCCTTGCGGGACCAGGTCGAGAAGACGGGGGAACAGATTGAGAACACGTATGTGGAAAGGATGAGATTGCTGGGGATCGGCAGGAAGTTCTGGAAGAATCTCAACACTGAGAGGAAAGACCAGGAAAGCTTTAACTCAGATAGCGATGGGAATTATTAGTAGTGTGATTCTTCGCTGGCTGTTGAACGAGGGGACGGAGCACTTATGGGAATGTCATGAGTGCAGTGATGACATTTCTTAACTCAACTCAACTCAACTCAACTCATATTCCATTTTTGCCATCAAGCATCTTGAGGAGGGATAGTTGACGTTTCAGCGCCCTATGAGTGGTTCTGGATAGTGTTATTTTGTGTTAGTGTAAAATGTCTTTGATATCGTCAACCTATTTTCTCCTCGGCCGTTCTCTGGCTCTCGTATCGGATCTCCTTTGAGGAAGCGCCAGTGCTGGTAACTGGTGTTGTTGCATTCTAACGAGAAGGCAGAACCATTTGATATTCTGCTTTTCAATATTTGTGGCACAATATATGTGGTACTCCTTTATAAGCCTACGCGGCTTATAAAGGAGTACCACATAATAATTGCAAAAACAAAAAACAAAAAACCACAAAATAAAATGATAAAATTACACGTCTCATCATGCGCTGACTTTGTCGTTAAACTGAAGCATCCCTTTTTATACGCAATATCTAGTTTCTAACATCTACTTTACTATATGACAGACTGTCACAAAGTTAGCTTTGTACTGCAGAATAATCGAACATGATATGTAATCAGAACAAAAAGCATTTAAAGGGCAAGCGGTTCGACTTCATTGCACCGGGTTTTATACCATATGGCTCGGTATTTTCCCGCAAGGCGGCCCCTTCGAAAGCGTCACACAAAGCACGAACTCCGTAGCTCCAGCGACGACCGCCAGGAGTCTCCGAGAATATTTCATTCGTGAACCGAACGACGCAGACCGGAATTGAACACACAGCCGTCGAAGCGAAAAGCAAGCGGGATAGTCACTTCGCCACGGAGTTTACTCAGCTGAGACTGTCCAGCTGGAGCTGGTAATGCATTTAAAGCCATCGCATGTTGATACATCCTTCTGACTTATGTACGATATTCCTAGCCGAGTCAGGAAGCTGTGCACTGTCTGAACGTCTCCTACTTTGGCAGACAGTTCTAGAGGTCTCTGAATAACCACGTGTTCTTCTCACGACATATTCCTTAGTTACCGGAGTGTTACAATGACGAACTTTATTGCGTCTTCACGCGTAGATGATTAACTAAGCGACTTTATTGATTTTTCTATTTGTTCATTGTTAACAGAACCAGCATCATGACACTCAAGATGAATATATACGTGATCCATCAATCTCAACATATAACGTAACACAGGCATCCTTGCTGTATATTGATTTTATACAAGTTATTTTCTTTGGTCTTTCATTTGTTCGTTACGTACGTCTTTAGAACGTTCAATTACTGTTCTCAGTATATACACATTTACTGTACCTTGTGAAAATGAAATCCAAGCGCTAAATATTGATAGAAGACACGGATAGTCATGGCACAATAAATCAAAAACTTAGTTAAATCAACGAAAAACGTTTGCTTGGTTGACAAACAAAGGCTTTCGATAAAGTGAGACATGTCGACATGATAAGGATGCTTGAAGATCTACAAATTGATGGAAAAGAACTTAAGACTTGTTTAAAAAAAACAACACCATATATTGGAAATAACAAGCTGCCATAAGAATTGATAATGAAGTAGGTCAATATCAGCCTATTAAGAGAGGTGTGAGACAGGGATGTGTAATGTCTCCACATAGTATTTCCCTGTACAGTGAAACTATTTTCAGAAATATTGAAGATATGGAAGGAATCATCATAGGTGAACGATGGAACAATAACATTAGATATGCAGATTGCGAACAATGAACAGGACCTGCAACATTTAGTAGATGCGGTTGTTGCACACAGTGAACAACTAGGGTTATGAATTTAATTGTAAGAAAATACAGATTATGGTCGTCACTAGGAAGAAGGAAATACCACAATATAATATACAAGTAAGTGGGCATATTCTTAAACAAGTGAATCGGTACAATTAGATCGGAGCAGTTATAACATCTGATGGGAGATGTCTTGACGAAATTAGAAAAAGAATTGCCAAGAAGGTAGCCTTTTGCAAGATGAAAAACATACTGACGAATAAACAGATATAAACTGAAACGAGAAAAAGAGTGTTGAAGTGCTCCATAGAGCCTGTACTTTTGTATGGATGTAAAGACAAGCTGAAAAAACATCTGATGGCTGAGGTAATGTGGTTTCTGAGGCAAATGCAAAGAATATTATGGACAGACAGAAAAACCAATGAACAAGTCCTTCAAGAAACAAATGAAGATTGTAAACTGATTAGAGACATTAGACGTAGACAGTCAAAATTGTTTAGGCATGTTATGAGAAGAGATGAACTGGATAACTTTGTGACAACTGGCAAGATCGAAGTGAAGAGACGAAGGGGAAAACCGAGAAGTAAATACCTGGATGGCTTGGCCATGAGGCATGGTCGAGACAGAAACACGGAGCTGATCCACGACTCTGGTGATCGAGTGAGATGGCAAAACATGACCGCCAACACTTATCGGCATGGCACATGATGGATGGATTTCATTTTTAGATGTCTTATTTAGTTCTGTGTTGAGTTAATTAAGTTTCAGGTTTATTTTGCCAAGACAATCCGTGTGGTTTGTGAATATTTAACGCTAGTATTTCATTTTTAGATGTTTTATTACGTGTTGTGTTGAGTGAGCTAAGTTTTAGATTTATTGTGTCATGACTTTTCGTGTCTTCTTTCAATATTTAGCAAACGTGTTTCATTATCAGAGGTCCGCATGGCAAAAGGTTTAAGAGCCCTCGTTCCGAAACTTTTTGTGCGCTGATGACGGGGTCTTGGGTTCACTCCCTACACCGATCAGCTGGACTTTGACGTGGACGTCTCGTTTAGAAAGCAACATGAATCTTTAAAATAAAGGTTAATTACATATTCTTTACAGGACAACACGGCCTCAAAGATTCAGCTAGTGAAACTAGAACGCATACAGAATGAAGCTATAAGGTTGATTCTGGGGTGTACAAGGGACACCCCAATAGTGTGTATGCGATACATCCTAGCCGACCATTGCAGACAGACTCAAGGTGTTACAGATAAGCTCATCCTGCAAGGTGGCTGCGACATGGACCACCTCCTGCCTGAGTCCCTGGATGTTGCCAAGAGCCACAAGCTGTTAAGAGGCAGATAACGAATAGCTCAAGCAGAAGATACCATCAAAGAAGTGTGCGCACTTGAGAAGATTGGCAGAGGCAAGGAGTGGGCAGAATGCAAAATGGAAATTCACACTTGTGTGAGGTTATAATCACATTAGGCCGCAAGTGTACGAAGTGGCTAGTAGGAGCTACAAAAGCTGAAATTCAGCAATTAATTCATGACTACTCTCATCCTGACGATGTGATTATCTATACCGATGGCGCTGTGTTAAGAGGTAACACAGTTTACTGAGGATGCATAGCAAAATCAAACGGTCAATGTTTAGTAAAGGAGAGTGTGGCATATGACACCACAACCTCAAGTCTGAGAATGGAGTTGGAGGCAGTTTCCGCTGGTTGGAGACAAACTGTATACGCATGTTGTGATTGTAACTGATTCACAAAGTATGCTGGCAAAGGTGAAGACTGGCATGCTGCGTGCAGAATGGCTTGCATAGATTCAGAGGTCGTGTGTTGATAGAATTCGCTGGATCTATCACCAGCACACTCTGGTGTGGTTGGAAATGAACAGTCAGACAGATTGGCTGCTGCTGATGTGGAGAAGACCCTCTGGGGACACGTGAATAATGCAGAAGAACAGATGGACTATCATGGTTTAGAGATAATGTGGCAGCAAGGGGTGGTCAGGGGATCTGGTCGACAGTTGTTACTCAGGGGTAAAGCAGGACTGATGTATAATCAGATTGCAACGGATACCATTAGTATTGGAACTCTTCTTTGGCTTTTGAAGATGAGGACTGAGCGCTTATGAGAATTCCCCCAGTGCAGTAATGTCGATTCCTGACTCCAGTCAGCTCAACTCAACTTAAAGAACGTCGCAATCAACCCAGCATTTTATCGCTCTTCGTGAATTTGTTTTCTGAACGACCGACGCACATATCACCGAAATCACAGCGAAGCGGTCTCCTTCCAAATCGTCCGCAGCAGGTTTCGAGCCTTCCATTCGGCATGTCGAGGAAATATAAAATTGCGTTCACTAACACCTAAGTCAACGACAACAGACAAACAAAACTGAAATTCATATTTGGCACCAACCGATGCTCTTTTGCCTACAAACCAGATATGCCTGGACTCGAATCTCCCTCGAGGCACAGGCTATCGTTTATTTGTTGTTGTATTTTTTTAATATATTTCGGTTCCAAGTATGAACGAGCAGCAATGGATACAAGGAAATGCTCCGGGAAGACAAGAAGGCCGGTGTAATAACGACCACATCATCCATCGAGAGCCGACTAGTTCATAAAATTGGACTAACACTATACAGCTAATAAGTTTTAAAGACACTCTGTAGATCTCACTAAATGCTTTTGGAATTCTTCACGACACTTGGGAGACTGCTGCCAAAGACCGAAATTCGTGGCGTACATCATTACGCAAGGGTGTAGTCACTTGTGAAGCAAACAGGACAAGGCTGCAAAAAAAAAAAAAGAAAGGCTGGACAGAAAAACCACTGCAGGAGATCCCCCTCCTGGAACGTCAAGCATTCTTTAGAGGTAGTCTCTGTGACGAAGTGGTTACGCCCGTCTGCTCCACTCTCTGAAGGATGTGGGTTCGATTCCAGGATATGTCGTTCGGTTTACGATTGCAATTCACTCCAAGTGCAATTTACTGGCGTTGGATTTTCTAGTATGGAATGAGAGGCGGTCATTCAGTTAGCGATGGCAAACTACTGAACGCAAACTTGCCAAGAAAAGACAAACAGCCAAAATAAATGTGGTTAAATGCGACGTCCTGTAAAGGATATGCAACCAACTAACGCATGATCTTGCAGTGGGCGCGTTAGGGCCATCGACAGAGGATTGCGATAATAATGTCATGAGCGATATCGGACGGGCGTTCGTCGCCCGCTAAATGACGCAAAGACTGGCCACCTACCCCTCCACGCATGCAGGCCTACAAAATATGATGGCATATCATATCACACACACATAGCAGAACCGTTCCAGCTTCAGGGCATTTCATTTTCCCGAGAATGTGTGAAATTTGCAGGCTGATACAGCCAACATGTATCGGGGAAAATAAAAGCTGACAGCCGACTTGTAAGTCGATATTCGATTGGCTGACTATTTTTATTTATTTCTGGTCTTCTCTGCGGGCCTCGCCAGTTCGCCGTTGTTGACAATAGTTAATTGCTATAATTAAGTCCGGGAGCATCTATGGATTTTGTTTCCACCTGGGAAATGGTATTTTGTTATCTTTTGTAGTGACAAAGAGTCGTCTGTTTGGCAGTTAGGGGTGGGTAGGAGTGGGGTGTCTCTGTTAGAGACAGGAATGTGGAGATATTTTCTGGAAATTGAGCGGGGATGCCGAGACGAAATGGCCTAGAATGGGTACCAAGAAATGTTATTGGAAGTAAAGATGGTCGGAGTGAAAGAAATATGGGGCTGGCTCAAACGTCTCAAGTCATGGCAGTCTGTTCTGTACTCACTCTTACACACAGACACAGTGTGTGGCGGGTGGGTGGGTGGTTTGGGTGTGTTTATATGTATGTATGATGAGTGGGTGTGGGTATGGGTGCGTGTGGTGGGTGGGTGTACGTGTGCGTAGGGGTTTGTGGGTGGGATTTGTGTGTGAGTGTGTGGGTGGGTGCGTGGGTGGGCGATGTGTGTTGACAGAAGCAAATAATGGTGGCTGGTTTGATATAGTGGCACGGAAAACCCTTACTTGTCCAGCTTATAAGAACACAGAGGACAATTTTAGGTACCGTAAATATAACAGTAGAATCTTGATCTAGTTCAGTTATTCTATTTTTAATTTCTTCTTCTTTCTTATTATGCCCTCTATTCCCCATTGGGGCATAGGACTTAGATTTTTCGCTATTTCTTTTGCCCTGTAGGTACTAGACTATGGCTTTTCTAGTCATACTTTTCTCGGTTTTTCTCATTTAATGGACATTTCGATTGTTGTCAATGTATAGACATGCTCATGTCTAGTTTGTTTAAAACGCTTTCATTTTGCCTGTCCGTAGGTTTCGGCTCATGTATCCACATATCCTCTGCTTCAACTGGGTGTTGCATATAACTTGTATAGCATCATTGTATATTAAGTGAGTTAGTAAAGGACCCTGCTGCACACACTGAAGCTGGTTGGGCATATGCTGTTGGCCCCACATGGGTACTGGGAACTATTCTGAGAAGTAAAACCGACCGGCGAGATACTGACCACCTCCAGTGCCGATTGGTCAAGAAACATTTGGAGCTAGCACTATATACACCAGTGGTTTTCAACCCGTGGGGAATTACCCCCCCCCAGGGGGCAACGTTAGGGTTTCCATGGGGGGGGGGGGGGAATTAAGATTATTTCAAGATCGCATTTATACAAGAACCGATTACTTGATATTATTTTCCCCTCCAAATTTTACGGTTCTGTACTTCTCTCCCCTCTGAAATTAGTTTTATAACGTAAGTGGACCAGCAAATCACGTTTTATGCAGACGTCTAGACTTGTTCTAGTATGTGTTATTAAATTTAGCTTCCATTTTTTTAATGTATACTGTGTAGGGGCCGTCTCCCTGGTCTAGGGGTTACACGACTTTCTCCGTAATCCCGTATACTCTCGTGAGTAACGTGACGTGCGCGAGAATTAGTAGCGGTCCTCTCCGCGTCGATGAGGGGGGGGGGGGTGACGTTATGAACATATGGTAAAGGGTGCATGGGCCAAAAAAAAAAGGTTCAGAACCACTGATATACACAATACGCTTCCAGACGTGGGAAAGACGCCTTAACCTTTAAGTACTTATAAACTACATCATATATGGAAGCAACTTTTCGCAGCGCTAGAATAAACTTGCCTACTGTCACTGTCAAAAAAAAAACTGCCTATATACATATAAAAAACGTTATGAAATTCACACGATTGCGAATAAAGGAATTTAATGAACCAACACGACGCAGAATGTCTTTGTGTGTACAGATAACAGTTTCTTTCTGTGAAACATTAGCATATCGCAGTGGTTCTCAACCGGTGGGGAATTCCCCCCTAGGGGGAATTTTAGGGTTTCCGGGGGGGGGGGGGGGGGGGGGGTGAAGATTATTTCAAGATCGTGTTAATACAAGAACCGATTGCTTGATATTGTTTTTTTCCTCCATACTTTACGGTTCTGTACTCTTGGCCCTTCTGAAATTCGTTTTATAACGTAAGTAGACACACAAATCACGTTTTATGTAGACGTTTAAACTTATTCTAGTATGTGTTATTAAAGTTAGCTTCCATTTTTAGTATACTATGTAGGGGCAGGGTGGGGGGGGCGAATTTATAGGGAGGAAATGCGAAAGGGGAGGAATGACATCCTTAACATATGGTAAAGGGGGGCATAGGCCAAAAAATGTTGAGAACCACTGGCATACCGCTATGGTTGTTCTGTGGATTATGTTAGGGAAACTGTAGAGTGTTCATAAAAACAGTGTTTGGCAAATGTTGTGAATATGAAATGTATTCTTTTCTTCATCCTCTTCGTTGTTGTTGTTGTTGTTGTTGTTGTTGTTGTTGTTGTTGTTGTTGTTACTGTTGTAGGGGAAATGTAGAGTGTTCATAAAAACACTGTTTGGCATATTTTATGACTGGGAAATGTATTTTCTTTGCCCTATTCGTGTTGTTGTTGTTGTTGTTGTTGTTGTTGTTGTTGTTGTTGTTGTTCTTCTTCTTCTTCTTCTTCTTCTTCTTCTTCTTCTTCTTCTTCTTCTTCTTCTTCTTCCACTCTAATTCCAAAATTCACACAATAAGTGTGTTCCACTCTAATTCCCATATATAACACAATATGTGTGCTCTAATATAATTCCCATATATTACCAAATATATGTACATGTATGATTATATAAGGACGTAATGGAAATTGTCACATACGTGTTGCTTGCAGTATCAATTTTCTCTACCACCTAGGAGTTGATAGCCCGCGTTCAGCAATCCATTCTCATTATAATTTCCATAGAACCTGCAGACATACGAGGCTCGCATTAGGAGATAAGTGTTCACATCTGCAAAACGTGACTAGAATATGGCGGGAACACATGAAACAAATTCCGAGGCGAGCAACGATTTAGCTCAAAGATAGCGAGTCTACCTTATGTTTATACTCACCTTTGAATTAGTTATCTTCGATATTAAACGCCCGTGTCTTAATAATTAATTCAACTCTTTGGTGAAATAGCTGCGGCACCGTGGCGTAGGGAGTTACGGACACAGTTCGTAATCCCGAATACCGCGTTTGAAACACAAGTGTGTTTGTTTTTTTTATGAAATGGTATGGGTGCCGGTCGTTCATAAAGCAATGGCAAACTGCTGGACTTCTTCTTCTTCTTCTTTTTGTTCGCTCGTTTAAACTCGAGCGTAGTCCTTACACACTGTTTATAGTAGTAGATGACTGAGTTTTGCGTGTGGGCTTGCTTTCCCTTTCACCGGTGTCCCTCGCCATTCAGTCGAGCCCACTCCGACTTCAGAGGTACTTGTAATTAACGTCCTCGAGTAAAGGACGGAGGCATCTCACCTCCACTCAGATGAGGTGAGCAACGGCTAGGATCGCACAGCTGAGGGATATGGGCCTAGAGGCATTCGGCCTTATCCCTCAGTTGATAGCCGCAGGATGCGCATCTGAACCAGTCGTATATAGTAGGCTTAATATCTCACTTCCAGTGTGCAGTTAGTTATCGGCCAGTCCCTTATATCCGAGGGTAATGGCTTAGATGCGTTCAGCCATATCCCTCAGCTGATAGCCTTATAGTTGTATGTTTCTAGATCGAAACGCCTTATTTGGATTTTAGACTGCTATCCTCAAGCGCTCTTTCCTTGAGGGTCGGAGCTTGGTAAGTATGTATTAGCTCTAGAATTACCACAGTTATCCAAGTAGGATCGTGTCATCTAAGGAGCCTCGACTGATTTAATGAGCCATTCGCGGTTTCACCGTGAGACAGTGTGTACTTAGATATGCATGGCTTACTATTTGAGGCAAGCATATGACTACTTGTAGGATCAACCAGATATCTATCGGACAGACGGACTATTCACGCACACGCAGGCCAAAAGTAGCATCGCTAAAGCGCGCCCTCCCGGTACCCAGTGATACACACAAAACCACTGGACGCCTACCGACGAGCTTTCAAGCTACGCCAGCAGGACTGACCGAAAAGCTATACTAGCTAACTGACTGCAGGCCCACTACTCATCGAGAGAGTCGGCATTTATTGAGACTTTGTCGAACGGTCGTACAAATTTGCTCTTTTGCCCGCTCAAACAACGATCCTAGCTGCACGATGCGGTTACATTCTCGAAACGCCTGCCTCGCTAACTTGCGATGGCTGGGAAGATTCCAATTTGGTGCACCTCACACAGCCATCCGAGACAACGAACGCTAAACGCGAGACTGATCTTGCTAACCAGACCAACCCTCACACTGCTGGACTAAATTCACCCAGGAATTACGAAAAGCCAAGAAAAAAACAATGCTGGGGTTGACTGCTGCGTCCGTAAAGGATATGCAACTGACATTTTTTAACTAGATTATAGGGAAATAGTGATACAGAAATGTCCCTGTGTATTTTTTTCACCATATTTTCCCCAGCAATATTATTCCTACCTATTAAAGAACAGAGCATTTAATGCAGTATTTGTATTTGTTTTGTAGATTTAGTTCAGTGATGATCAGGGTCCTGTGCAGAACATCGCTCTCATAACGGCCTTCCGAAAAGTGTCTCGATTTCTGGCCATTGCTTCCGTCTCAAGCAGCTCCTATCCAAGGCGTATGCTGCAATGTCTTGTATTCATGCTGGTCCTGGTCGTCTCTCCGCCTCTTATTCCCATTCGTCTGCTGCAATGTCTTGTATTCATGCTGGTCCTGGTCGTCTCTCCGTCTCATCTTCCTAGGTGTCTGCTGCAATGTCTTGTATTCATGCTGGTCCTGGTCGTCTCTCCGTCTCATCTTCCTAGGTGTCTGCTGCAATGTCTTGTATTCATGCTGGTCCTGGCCGTCTCTCCGCCTCTCCTTCCATCATTGTTCTTTCCATGCCACTGTGACCACTAATATGGCCAAAGCATGTTAGTTTCCGAGACGGGATGATATTTATGAGCCAGTTTCCTTCTTCAGTTGTCACGAAACGGTCCATGATTCTTATTTATTTTGCCACAGGAAAGATGCTTGTTCTCAAAAATGTTATTTTAATTTGCTTGTTGGCAACATAATCAAAATATATACAACATTCATTCGACCATCTAAGAACATTGGCCAACAAACGGTCTTATATCTCAGAACCTGAAATACTTTTGCGATAATAAACGTCGCAGTGTTTTGGTAAGTACAGAGATGGAGGCATAGTCATATAGTGAATGTAATGAAGTTGTAATATAAATTGACATATCCCGTGTGGTGTGATTGCGGCGTTTGTTAGGACAGGAGCCGGGAGCATAGCAAGGATTTTCTGTTAATGGCACGGCGTGCGCAGCAACGAACAGGCTGGTAGATTGGCTGCAGCTGTTCCTATGAACGGTCAACTACTTTTCGATAAGACTGATGTGATGAAGGCAACGTGGAGCCACGAATCAGTATCGCAGAAACAGGCACATTCTCCATACCTAAAGAGATGATTTGGTTGGGAGTGAGCAGAGTGAATGGACTACTCTCAAGTCATAGGGTCAAAAACAGGTGGATGTGTAATCCGGCTAATAATGGAACAATCAGCGTGGGAATCCTTCGGTGGTACCGGAGAAAGGAGCACGTGTAGGATTGTCACGAGTTCAGTGATGTCTATTCTTAACCCATTTGACCGAATGACCCACGGCAAACCACTCATTGGACAATTAGTACTATTACTAAAGAACAAACGCGTATCTGTAGATACTAACACAATCTTCATACCAACTCTATGCTAATAATGCCAAACCTGGACAATGACAGAAAAGATAAAAGAAAAATTACAACAACGTAAATGAGATTTCTGAAAATAATACTCAATGTATCATGAAGAGAGAAAATAGTAAATGAAAAAGTCAGGACTAAAGTGGGAGTTATAGCAGTGCTATACGTCATTAGAGCCGGCTTCCTGGCATAGAGTTTAGCGACTTTTCTCCGTAATCTCGTATACTCTCGTAAGTAACGTGACGACGGTGAGAATCAGCAGTGGTTCGAATCGCGTCGGTAACTTACGGGGTATGTGAGCCGGCCGCTCAGAAAGCAATGGCAAACTACTTAGCGTAATCTTGCCAAGAAATCAACAATCAGCTGAAAGATGCTGATGTTGACAGCAATGTCCTGTAAAGGATATGCAAACACTTTTTATACGTCTTTAAAAAACAGCAAGTTAAGTGGTTTTGGGCATATAACTAGATTGCCACTAACAGTATACGACAACAAGCAATGATGTACAAACCAAATGGAACCGGAAGAAGAGGCCGACAATGTAAACGATGGACAGAGGGAATAACAGAGTCCATGGGAATTTCGATATATGGAGCCCATAAACGGGCAGTCTCCCTCTGTTTATGCTTCACCTCGACACCGCAGGGCATAAGAGAAACACGATGAGATGAGATGAGATGAGATTACTCTCACTGACTCCAGGGCACGTGCTGGAAAAAGGTACCCCATTTACCCAGCCCAGAGACACTGTCTGATTCACAAGCTTGTCGCAGTCCAACTACTATGGCCGGCGGTGAATTATCTAACGCCATGTGCACAATCAATTTCCGGACCACAACTACAACGGCTATTTACGGAAGACGAAAGCTGTTAGTATAGCTATTCTGAAGATACAATCAATGGCAAACAGCCACACAATGTAGTCTCCGAGAGTCGGGATATCGTGTTACATGTGAGATCTTTCCGTCCCGAACATTTGTTACTATATGGGTTTCATTGATTGAATGATTGACTGCTGGGATGATTTGTTGATTCGTATGCTTATTGGGGTCATTAATTGAATCGTATGCTTATAGGGTGTCTCCTAACTTGGAAATGTAATAACAGATGATGACAGGAGTGAAATAGAAATCAAAGAGAGAATAGGAATGGCCAAAAATGCTTTCAGCAGCATGAAATCAATATAAACATCTAGAAAGATTAACAACGTAGTAAAAATGAGAATTGTCAAATGTTACTACATTCAACAATACTCATGGCGCGGAAGCCTGGAATAGAACATCATCATCATCATCATCAAGTGCCGTGCCAGCTGGCGTAGGCGTTCATGGCTCTCCACAGATCTCGGTCTTTGGTTCTCTGGATCAACTCTGCTGATGATATTCTTCCATGCCACAGTCTCAATCCATCCAGCATCATTTCTCTTGGTCTGTCTCTGCCTCTCTTCCCCTCGATCTTTCCAGTTGTCACGATGTTCTCCAATGCCTGTCTTCTCATCACATGACCGAAGAAAGATGTTTGAATCTTTCTTATTGTTGTATATAATGTTCTAGTTTCATTAGCTTGTTTCAGGCATTCGTTGTTAGTTACTCTGGCAGTCCAATGAATTCGCAACATTCGTCTCAGGAACCACATCTCTGTTGCTTCTAATTTCTTCTTAATTTGTTCATTTACATTCCAAGATTCACTGCCATACAGCAAAACTGGTTCTACATAGCATTTCAGCACTCTCTTTCTTACATTCAGTGACAGTGACTTATTGCATAAGATACTCTTCATTTTCTTAAATGCGGCTTTTGCTTGCCCTATTCTGCTCTTAATCTCTGTTGTACATCTTCCATCTGATGTTATATATGTCCCTAGGTATCTAAAATTATCCACTTAGTTAAGAATTTTTTCTTCTATTCTATGTCACATTTTTGCTGATATCTTCCAACATTTTAATCAGTTAATCATGTTTTACTTTATCAAATGCCTTAGTATAATCTATGAAGCACAAATATATGTCTCTCTGTTTCTCTATTGATCTTTCTATTAGTGTCCGTAATGTATAAATTGCATTTTTTGTGCCCTTTCCCTCCACAAATCCATTCTGTTCTTCACTTACTTCCATTTTTATTTTCTTTCTGGTTCTTCTCATTATGATTTTGAGTAGAAGCTTAGTGATATGGTTTATGAGGCTAATTGTACGAAAATCTTCACAATTAATTGCTTCTGGTCTTTTTGGTATAGCTATAAATAGCCGGCTCCGTGGCTAAAGGCTTGCGAACGCGGTTCGTGAACCGGGTACCAGTGCTATAAGGTGATGTGCAATAAACAGTGCGAACATCGGTAACTGGCAGCAAAGAATGCGAACATCATCAAAACGTCCAGCGGTCCAGGGATTGCACCAATATAACAGTATCCAGAAGCTTCAAACAAACTGTGATCAAGGACTCGAAGCCGGTATGTAGAATGCTGAGGCGATATTTATCTGCAACTTATTACACGCTTATAATTCAAATTATCAATTCCAATTTATTGTTACGGAGCCTGTTATGGCCAGGCGGGACGGTAGAAAAACATTATTACATATGCATCGTAAACGGTTGAACATCTTAAATATTTATAACTATCATGTCCCGGTACTTCTGTCCTTCACGACTTTGCCTATGTGTCAGCCTGCTGTGACTTACTGAGTCCCATTCTAATATTGTCACATTTGTCTGTGGCTTTCAGGCCGATATACATCCTCCATTAATTGTCTCGTTCTTCTTTCCAATATGTGTTAGCCATCAGAGTAAGTGTCCAGCCAGTATATAAGTTCTCTTCTTGCTGAGCATCGAATCGTGCTGCCTCCTCGTTCAAGCTCTAAGATCTGACTCTTTGTTGTTGTTGACAATTTTTCTGACGTTTTCTCCTTTTTACGTCAGCCTCCTAGTTTCTCGTAAGATTTGGTTGGCGATTTTCTCACCAACTCTATTTTGCGTCATATCATCTGCGCTGCTACTTGGCAACCAGGCGTTCGAAGCCCAGCTGCGACCGATTTGTGCAGCAGACCGTGTCGCGCTCTGTTATAACGTGCTGGTATGGGAGCCGGTCGTTCAGAAATCAATGGCAAACTACTGAACGTAACACTTGCCTAGTACATCAACAGCAGCTGAAAAATGCTGGTGTTGACTGCAACGTCCCGTAAGGGATACGCAACTGTTTTTTTTTTCCCCATAAATACAGATTTCAGAATATCACTGGTTAAATATCCAGTCTTCGGACTGGTTAACCTTATCATGAGGAAGAGGACGATGGAGAAAGAGATGAAGAGGAGGAGGGCAAGGCATCGCGGAGTGGTTGTGTTGTTAATTCGCTTGTTTTGAACTCAAGCGTAGTTCACACACAGCTACTGCAGTCTGTATTTTTAATGACTGTGCAGTGTTTGAAAATATTGACGATCCAGGTTTTGTATTTACCTATTATGTTGCATGAATTTTACAGAGGGTGAATAAAAATACTTGGACCGGCAATATTTTCAAACACTGCACAGTCATAAAAATACACCCTATACTTCTAGTACGCTGGGCTGATGTTTGCTTATTGATTAGCTGTCTCTATTACCAGAGTCCCTCGCCATCAGACAGATACCCACTCCGACTTATTATTGGATAGCTTCAACAC
Organism: Cepaea nemoralis; assembly: GCA_014155875.1. Classification (NCBI taxonomy): domain Eukaryota; kingdom Metazoa; phylum Mollusca; class Gastropoda; order Stylommatophora; family Helicidae; genus Cepaea; species Cepaea nemoralis. The sequence goes on from JACEFZ010009457.1 coordinate 320,254, forward strand.
CTGTTCATAGATTTAATACAACACATGGCACACGAGAAAACTGCATGCCGCTGAGTTCTGCGCCTTTTGACACAAACAAACGGTGGTAAATTGCTGTCGACAGCTGCTCAAAGAAGTCATCAGGAAACAGATCAAAGATGAGGCCGGGAATAGCTAGTTAGAGGTTATATAAACTACACTATGTAGACGACACAGTATTGATTGCTGAAAACCAAAGGCTCTGTAACAACTTTTGGACATGGTAGTAATAGAGACTGCGAAAAAAGGTCTTTCCTAGAATATCACGAAGACACAATATATATATATATATATGTATATATATATATATATATATATATATATATATATATATGATATATATATATATATATATATATACTAGCTGACCCGGCCCGGCTTCGCCCAGGCCCTGGAGGGGATCTATCTATCTATCAGTCAGTCTGTCTGCTTGTTTGTCTGTCTGGCTGGCTGACCCGGCCCGGCTTCACCCAGTCCCTGGTGGGGAGCATCTCATTTAATTCATATAAGTAGTCATATAAGCTCTCCCGTTCCCGACTATCTGTTTGTCTCTCTGTCCCGGCCCGGCTTCACCCAGTCCCTGGTGGGGAGCATCTAATTTAATTCATATACGTAGTCATATAAGCTCTCCCGTTCCCGACTGTCTGTATGTCTGTCTGTCTGTATGTCCCGGCCCGGCTTCACCCAGTCCCTGGTGGGGAGCATCTAATTTAATTCATATAAGTAGTCATATAAGCTCTCCCGTTCCCGACTGTCTGTCTGTCTATCTGTCTGACCGGCGTGGTTTCGCCCAGCTTTTGGCGCACAGTAACTTAAAAGAATGTCCTTCCACACACCATTCAATGAAAACTGTAGAAAAAGATGGGTTAAAATGTTATGCATAATGCATTATTTTTATGCCAACTGTAAAAATACCTTAAAGTTTATATCATTATTTAATATAACTCATATGCCTAAAAATAACTATAGATAAAGAGTGTAACAATAGTGCAGGAAAGTCCAACAATATGACTATAAAGTATTTAGAAATGTTATTAAAAGTTATGCCCCTTGAAATAACTTTTCTAGAGTGAAGTGCCCCTGCTATATAGACATTATATAATGAAAATGGAAAAGTAAATGTTATTAAATAAGTAGAAGATTTTACATTCAGAAATTATTATAGTCGGTTGCACAGGAATGAAAGGAAGACGTGTAGAAAATTTCATCTCAATCGGATGTACCGTTATCGAACGCATCCAAATCCACAAACCCACAAACCCACAAACATACAGTCTCTTTTATATATATATATATATATATATATATATATATATATATATATATATATATATATATATATATATATATATATATATATATATATATAATATATATATATATATATATATATATATATATATACGAGGGTAAGTTAATATATAAGTCACAAATGGCTGTAGAAAATAACTAAATATAATAACACTTGGAAACCAATGTATTTTTATACATACATTGACCCTTTATTTCTCAACATAATTTCCACCAACATTGATACATTTATCCCATCGTTTTATCAGTCCTCTCAAACCGACTGCATAGAACTGCGTGCTCTGTTTTCTAAACCCCGTTTTCACTTCACATTCAACTTCGGCGTCATTTGCGAAATATCTCCCGCCAAGGTGGGTTGTCAGTGTTTATGCTGACAAATGTTTGTCCCGTAAAGCGGTACATAGCTGCGTATTTAAACAGTTACGAGAGCGAGTCAATAAGTAAGTCACACAGTTCTGTGGGATGGCTGGTAAATGAAAACAAAGCACGCAGTTCTATGCAGCCGGTTTGGGAGGACTGATAAAACGATGGGATAAGCACAACAATGTTGGTGGAGATTATGTTGAGAAATAAAGAGACATTGTATGTATACAAATAAACTGGTTTCAAGTTGTTATAATGTGTAGTTACTTTTCTAGTGCTATTTGTGACGTACTTATTAACTTACCCTCGTATATATATATATATATATATATATATATATATATATATATATATATATATATATATATATATATATATATATATATATATATATATATATATATATACCTGCCTTGGCTTTGGTAGAGAGGACCCTTCCAGTATAGATAGAAGAGAACTTCCTGCTAGCATTGGCATAAGATAAAGCCCTGTCAGCATTGGCATAAGAGAAAGTCCTGTCAGCATTGGTATAAGAAAAAGTCCTTCCAGCTAATGTATACGAAAAAGACAGTCCCATAACCGACACTGATGATGCTGTGTGAACTGTTAGACTTTCACATAATCTAGGTCACAGGATGCCGCGCTCCGTGGCAAAGAGCTTTCGGAGGCGATTTGTAAGCCCGCTTACTCGCGTTAGAAACACAGCGCGACCGATTTAGACATCAACAACAGCAGTAAAATGTTGGTGTTGACAACGATGTCCTGTAAAAAGGATATACGAAAAAAAATGTCAACGGATTAAGGGTATCCAGATTCAGTCCTGGCCATAACTCCTTTGCAGACAGTTCTGATAGCCACCCACTACTTGTTTCATGAATCGGGATCACTCCAGAATAATATTATTTAAGGGGGGAGAGACACATAATCCTGTCAGTCGTGTCAATTGAACACGTTTATTATATTGGCAAACAAGTGTGCTAACCACAATGCCACCGTGGTGAGACAGACAGGCAGGCAGGCAGGCAGGCAGGCAGGCAGAAAGAAAGAAAGAAAGAAAGAAAGAAAACAAGAAAGAAAGAAAGAAAGAAAGAAAGAAAGAAAGAAAGAAAGAAAGAAAGAAGAAAGAAAGAAGAGGAAGTGAGTAATAAATATGTTTTTTAAATGCAACAGAGAAGCCACAAGGAAGATTTATTGCCTGGCACATACAAGGATTGAAGAAAGGAGGGACATTTAAAAGGCTAGACACAGGTAAGAAGGAAATGGAGAATACTAAGGAACGACATAACAACAGACAAACTGGAAAGAAGAAATGAAAACAAAAAATAAACAAACGAATAAACAAGTACACAAACTATTCATCATTTGAGTTGTTTGCTGGTCAGATCCCCACATCCTGGGTGCACACCCCAAGAGACCAAGGACGCTTCTGAACCCACCCAGAGACAGGAGACACTCTTGTAATCACATCCTATTATTAACGAAGATAATCGCTGAGCAGGCGTTAAGCAGACAGTCTTGGCAATGCTTGCCTTCTATACCGAGGTTTTCTTTGTTCAGAGGTTCTCAAATAATGCCGCGCTGAGTGTCGCTATTACCATCTTTGGACAACAATTGCCTTTAAATGAATATCCTATTTGTGGCTGACTCAGTTATAGGGTTATTAATCCGAACCTGGCGATGGACCTTAATATAACTTCTCTTCTAAAGTTGAAAGGGGTAGGGTTACTGATACAATGGAAATAGCAAAAGGCATTGTTCGGCGCAAGAGATGGTCGGTGTGGCGTGAAGATTCAAAGACTGTCAAATATTGGCTTATATTATAAACTACGTGCTTTTAAGAGATGTTTTTCTTTTTTTAAAGGCAGTCGTTTTGTGATCCCCACGCCAAAGATTATAATCAAGCAGACAGAAAGAAGATCAAGACTCAACATTGGAAGGAAATCAAGATGCAGTTTCATTGGCTGAACAACCCATGACTCGTGTACTGCCAATCTTCTTATACTTCATGTCGTGAGACGTTCTAGGATGTTCTGAAATTGTCGTCCGATATTTGTTGGGGACATATTTAGATTCTCTGTGATGTTATGGGTCCCTTTTCGTTCATTGTTGTCCTCTAAGGTTTGTTCAGGCCATATTTTTAATATGTTCGACGACTTTCAACTTTCATATATTGAAGATCTGTACAATCTATCTGTCGACGTTTTGTAAGATGTTTTCAGTCAATTAGGACTTATCTTTCTGCTTGTTCCGAACATTCTCTGCATCTGTTTTAGCATTTAGTTTGTAGTGATATTGTCTTCCTGCAGTCATTCTATTCAGTGTCCATCTCTAGCAGGTTTCTCTTTGAAAATAAAGTTGGTTCCTGTGTTCTACTGCCTCCCATCTCATCTGCACACAGAGCATAGACATGCAACCAACTCACGGGAAGCCTTTTGTATATTTGAATAACGAAGACACAAACCATAGAATGTACGATTTATTGCCTGGCATATTTCGCTGCATCTCGTCAGGTACATACTGCAGAAGTCACACAACGTAGATTAAAATAACTAGATACATCGTTCAAGCTGAAATATACACATGTTCGCACAGCTTGAACGATGTATCTAGTTATTTAGCGAATGTCATATGCAGCCTACGTGAATGACACTTGAGAATCCCTGCCTTTCCTATAACAGACATCCATGTTCGGCAGTTTACTTTTGTTGCTACAGGTATATATATATATATAATGCCAATAATTACCCACGCAGAGGTACACATGACAGTCGGCATATATCAAGCCTTATTCAGCTGAAAAAATAATTATAGTAATTAACATCAGTTGATAAGGTAAGATTCAAAATGTGCTAAGACGGTGTTGTTAGAATCGTTACCTATGAAACACAAGTAATATTTCTGTTTCACACGTTTGCCCAAGGCGGAAATTCGCTTCAGTGAAATAAGTTATAAACGAGGTCAGATTATTATTAATATATAGTATTGATTTTCATTTATAGACGTTAAAGGGTTGATTACACATGGCACACTAAGCAGAAAAACCATGGAAGCTAAGGATTCTCTACAATAGAAGCCGTTGCCTCGTTGAACAAACACGTACCCCAGCTGGTCGAACGGCAATCTAATGTGAACCAATAGAAACGCCGTGCCATCAATTTAATTTATCGGATAAACTGGGATACAAAGGCACTGATATGCCAATGTTGGTTGTGATTACGCTAAGACCCCTCTTCACCTCCAGTTGAAGCACCCTGGGTGGATACCAAAATCGAACAGACATGAAATTCAATTAGGAGGCTCCACAAAAGAAGGGTACAAATAATAATCAAAACAAACGTTACGACCAGAGCTTTTTTCAACGTTAACTAAAGAAAAACAAGAACAATTAGCTGAAAAGGAAACGGAAATAGCCTAATCCAGAAAGTATCCGGAAAATACATAA
>JACEFZ010009458.1:0-23084 GCA_014155875.1 Cepaea nemoralis
AATGTTCTTGGAGTAAAGACATAAAAACATATGGGGAAGAGAATTAGAGATATAATTACCGAAAATACACGTTGAAGACAGATGGTTTATAGTGTCTGTCTCAGGCCCAGAAGGTATATGGTTCAAGTCTCAGCATATGTGGGAGAATTTTTCAAGAAACATTGTAGTATCTAATGATATAACACGTCCGCCTGATATCTTGGGTAATGGGATCGGATATATAGACTTCCCAATAGGAGGCCCCGTGTAAGTTCTCCTCGAGAAGAACCCAAAAGTAGTTGGGAGTCCCAAAGAGAAGGTGGTAAGGTAGCTGCAATTAAAACATGTTAGAAAATAAATGCTACCGGCGAGGAGTCCCTATCCTTGCATGACATCTTCTAGAGCAGTGGTACTCAACCTTTTTCGGCCCATGCACCCTTTCACCATATGTCAGAATGTCATCGAAAGAAGAATAATTCTCCCCCCCCCCCCCCCCCCTCCTGTTTCCAAAACTGTCAACTTCAAAAGGTGCATGTTTTTACATTCACAATATTTTATTAACACACCAAATTAATCATAATATAGTAAACAAACAGTTAAAACGTCAAAGAATTATCACTTAATATGATATTGTACCTGAAGCCATTTTGAGTCTGTCAATCTGTGGTATTAATCTCCCACACCCCCCCCCACCCCCACCCCGGAAAAAACTACCCCCCCCCCCCGAAAAACTAAACACCCCCCCCCCCCCACCCCAGTAGAGGAAATAAGCTGTAAATAAATGCAGGCTAAAGTTGGGCCCATTTAGCTTCTGGTGCATGCATATATGTGACATTCGACCCTTGATAGTCAGGAGGAGAAGAATGAGAGGAGGAGGAAAAAGAAGAAGAAGAAGAAGAAGAAGAAGAAGAGGAAGAAGAAGAAGAAGAAGAAGAAGAAGAAGAAGAAGAAGAAGAAGAAGAAGAAGAAGAAGAAGAAGAAGAAGAAGAAGAAGAAGAAGAAGAAGAAGAAGAAGAAGAAGAAGAAGAAGAAGAAGAAGAGGAAGAAGAAGAAGAAGAAGAAGAAGAAGAAGAGGGGGAGGAGGAGGTGGTGGATGACGACGACGACGACAACGACGACTATAACAACAACAACAACAAAAACAACAACAACAACAACAACACAACCATACGCTGTCCACCAATTCGACCTCAAATTATTCCGTCGATGTCTGCCTCCAACCTACATATTCGTCTTAATTATTGTAGTCGACAGCGACCCTCGACCGTCTCTCAGCAAACCCCAACTTAATAAAGTTGCCCAACAAGTTGGAAAATGAGACCAACTTTATTTCGCAACTAAAACTCTGAAACACAAAACATTGTTGGACATTAACCGTCCAAAATTATAACGCATAAAATCTACAATCTTTGAACTGGATACCATCAAGGCGTTCTTATATGTATCATTTAACAACCTTTCGTGTTCTTTGAAACCGACAGGACAACCAGTGGTTGCTCTTCATCGATTTTTTTTGCTAAGTTGTCGTCTTCAGTTATGCGAAGGTTATTTCAATCTTGAAAGCTTCTATGGATTTTCTTACACATTTTTTTTCATTTTCTGGTGGGTTTTTTTTTTTTTCGTGGGGATGTATATTTTATATATAATCTGTTGTAAATTTTGTGCATGGTTTACTCATTTTAATTTGCTGTGTTTAAACTTAAAGACGTTGAATTTCTTCTTCTTCGTTCATCCGTTTTGTTTTTTTCGGATGTGATTGCGTTGTGCCTGTTTACAGTAGAGCTGCGTTCTTGCGCCGTTAGGCCGACACATCCGACTTCTGCGGGCATTTGTTGACCGGGTTAACCTTCCCGGGGGACGTTGAATTTCATGGCATCCTCTTCTTTTAGTCCTTAGTTTGATGCTAACATCACTGCTTAAATTTAGGCCTCAATGGCTACATAGTAGATTTGCCTCTGCTGCTATTGTAAATCTTATCAACACACATACACACACATACATACACACACTCACACACATATAAACACACACTCACACACATATAAACACACATAGTTAGTTAGTTAGTTAGTTAGTTAGTTAGTTAGTTAGTTAGTTAGTTAGTTAGTTAGTTAGTTAGTTAGTTAGTTAGTCGACAGATCATCCTCATTGCACATCGAACCATTCAGTCCATAAGTGCTCGGATCCCCTCCTCAGCAAATCCCGCAGCGTGTAGCGGCTAACGACACCATATCTGTGCTGGTTTATCAATCTTCTTTGGCTTCCTGAGTAGTGTTCTTGTTTGGCCACACCTCTTTTAATTTGCCGTTCTCGCAGTCTGACCATGGTTGTAGATTCGCAGTCATCACTTGGTTCTCGCAAACGTCTTACTTTTCGTAGTGCATTCAGAATGTCAGCCTGGTGCATGGCGCGTCCGCCCTCCACAAACGCCATACCTGTGAGCTTGTCAGCCCGTTCATTTCCTTGTACTCCCGCATGCCCTGGCACGAAGATGAAACTAATCTTTGCCAGCCGAGACAGCTCCAGAGACAGCAACCACTCTCTTCGGATCCACCCCGTCTCTATCCTCTTGAGCATGCTCATTGAGTCGCTAAGGACAAATGCCCTAGTGAATGTCTGTGTCTCGAGCCATGTTATTGCTTTACTTACTGCCATGACTTCCATTGTCAGGCCACTTGTGGTCTCAACAAAAGCACCAGAGTCCTCCTTCACAATTCTCCCTCCGGCCTGAGCCGTAAAGGCCCATGAGCTTCTCACATGTCGGACGACCGACCCATCTGTGTAAATGATAACATCACCGTCTAAGGAATTCTCGAAAATCAACGCTTGTACTTCCACCTCCACATCAGCCGGATTTTCTTGTCTGCATTTACTGTCTAGTTGCATGTAAACTGAAAAGGACGTACAGAAATCAGTTGGCACTTGTACCCACTCCTCGCCAGGTTCTAAGTCCTCCAGTTAATACACCTGTTGAAGAATGTCTTCCGCTTGACCCATCCAAGATCTTCCTCTTTGTAACCTTCTGCCCTTCACCTTCCTAATTTCACTATGCAGTGGATGTTGTGTGTTTGCGTTGACTCTGAGGTAGGCGTGAGCCCTGCAAACTTGTATTCTCTCTTCAATGGTTGGAAAATCAAGAAGGTAGCGCATCGCCCTGCATGCTGTATCCCTTGTACATCCAAGAATAATGCCCATAGCTTCGTTTTGTATCCTTTCCATCCTTTCTATCTGCTTACGGCTGAGAGTCAGGATGGCCATCGCATACTCAAAAACAGACATGACCAGCCACTCATATAGGAGGCATAGATGGCGCTGCTCACAGTTTGCTGCCGCCATCACCCGCATCGCAGCCAAACCCCGCTTGGCCTTTGTTATCACCTGGTCTATGTGCTCATTATAAGCAAGGCTTCGATCAAAACGTATCTCCAGGTAATTCATTGCCTGCGTTCCGTCCACAGTCTCTCAACACAGATTAACAGTCGGTGTTGGCGTGTTAACAATATGATTGTTCAAAGAGAACCATGTCACTGTTGCCTTTGTTGGGTTGACCATTGCCCCAGCTTCAGTACACCAAGTACTTTTGCGTTTGAGTTCGGTTTGCAGTTCCACAGCAACCTGATCTCTATACTTACCCTGACGATGCAATAAAACATCGTCGGCATATGACAATGTCCTCCCCGGTCCAGTGATCTGCTCGCTGGTGATTCTCACAGTGTAGGCGTTGAACACACACACACACACACACACACACACACACACACACACACAACACACACAACACACACAGTACTAGTTCTGCCATAGTTACTAGACGTGGTAAGTACGGAAGACCGTTGACAGATGATTAAAACATGTGGAACGAAATATATATTGAAGTCTCTGGGGGAAAATCTAAATAATAGTAAAAGTATCTAAATAATAATAAAAACATATCTAAATAATAGCAATAGGAAAGCAAAAACAAAGCTGCTGAATCCAGAGTCAATTACAAATACATAAAGACGAACAGAAAAGTTAGATAGCTGATATAGGCGTATTAAAGAGACTATTGTCTAGAATGTGAGTTACAATTGGCTGTAGCGATGGACACCTCAGAAAGCTCTACAGCATGAGAATGAAAGTAGCAAGAGAATATAATTAACCATATTAACTAATAAAAAGAATTAATGGGAAAGTTTTCACCAACAGTAAAGACCGAACAAAGAAATGGACTGAATACTTTGAACAACTTCTGAATAGACCACTCCCAAAAGACCCCCCCCCCCTCACCCAACCCCCACCCACCAGCTCTTTGCAGCCTGCAGGAGTCAAACTACATATCAACTGTGAGAATCAGTCTAAGAATAAATCAGTAAACCTATTGGACTTCTGAAGGATGGGAAAGCTACTTGTCCAGTTGATATCCCAGTAGAAGCAATTAGAGCTAATATACACACCTCTGATGCACACATTTTAGAGCTGAATAAAATTTTAGCAGATTGCTGAAAGAAGTATATGATGAAGCAGTCAAAGAATGGGACAAGCAGGAGTGCGAAGATTAAAAAGTAATAACGTTAATGTAAGTTCGTTGGAAAATATTAAGCAGGATCATCTAGGGGAGTTTAAAAGATGCATTTACAATCGACTAAAAGATGAGCTGGCAGGGGATCACACAAAAATATCCTGCACTCACCAGATAGTCACATTACCAATAATAATATATCAAGACATTGAACTGACCTCGCCACTCTATATTGGATTCGTAAACAATATAAAATGACACAAAGTATATTGGATTCGTAGGCTATGAAAAGACCTTTGGCAGCATTTGTAAGGGATCAGTCTATAAAATAAGACGGCACCATAGGATCCCATAGGAAATCATTAACCTAATAAAGGGCAAAAGTAACGTTATTAAATGTAAAGTTCTTCTATAAGAAAAATAAAATAAACATATACATTTAAATAAGAACAGGCGTGCGACAGAGATGCCTTCTATCATCTCAATTACTCTCACTGACTATGGTTAGCCTTTATTATGCATACTGCTATTGGCAGAAGTGAAAATCAATTAACTTTGACAAAGCAGCTTGATGATCTGACCTCGCTGTGGGTTTTGCACTCCTGCCCAACATGCGATGACAGATGCAACATAAAATAAACACGCTTGATGGGAGGTCACAGCAGTTAGACCTCAACATATATAGGGGGAAACCATATAATGCTATTAAATCAAGCAACTGATAGCCCATTCTATTTTTGTGAAACCTTACTGAAAAAAATGGAATCGTGCACCTTATTTGGAAGGCAATGTAGAGAAACACTTGGGGAGTAGATACAGATATCAGAATGAGAAGACAAAAGTCGAGAGGAGCTTTCATAACACAAGGAAATTCTGGAAGTCAAAAGAAATTAAACGTTGGACTAAACTTAGATTATTTAATTCTAACATTGAATCAGCACTGCTGTAGGGATCAGAAATGACTAAAATAATTACTAATAAACAACAAGCACTCATTAAATGGTGTTTGAGCAGAATTAAAGGACTAAAATGGTATAACAAAGCCACTAATGTGGAGCTCATGAAGAGAAATACTTTCCTTGTGAATCAAGAGGTGAGACATAGACGGTGGCTATGGGTGTTGCGCACATTGCAAAACCTGATAATAATATAACTAGACAGTCAATGTCTGGACCCCTACGGGGTAAATGAAATAAAGAGAGAGAGAGATCTAAAATCACCTGAAGAATATAATGAGTGACGTGGGTGAATGTATGGGGAAGACATAAACAGGGTGGTATTAGATATAAACATATAGTACGACTTGGGTTGTTTGAGAGAATAAGCTCTAATTGTGGCTGAAAAAGAAATGAAGACGACGACGAGGAGGATTAAGAAGAGAAGGAGGAGAAGAAGAAGAGGAAGAATACGGTGTGATCTGTTTAGTAGAGAAACGCCAGCAGAAGAAAGAAAACCACAGTAGCTATTCTAGGAGACAGTACCAACGAGTAGAAGAAAGAAAACCACAGTAGCTATTCTAGGAGACAGTACCAACGAGTATCTTGCTATTGTTACACGTATTCGATAACAAACAGTGGGCGTGGCCTGAGCGTTCAAGAAGACGAAGAGGATGAAGAGTAAGATGAGGATAGGAAGGGGGAGGAGATGAAGAAGCAGAGAAGAGGGGGAGACGGAGGAGGAGGAAGATGAAGAAGAAAGTGACATCTAGACAGCACAAACAAGCTTCCCCTAGCTACTGCTACGCGTATTCAGTAACAAACAATGGACGTGGTGTGAGCGGATAAGAAGAAAAGAAGGTGGACGACGACGATGAGGAGGAGTGAGATGATGAGTCGCGAGGAGGAGGAGGAGAAGAAGAGGAGGAAGAAGTAGAAGTAGAGGTGAATGAGGAGGTCAAAGAAGAAGAAAACGGTATGGCCTTGTTAATAAAGCAACGCTTCCTTTTTTTTTTTTTTTGCACATCCTTTTTACTGGACATCGCTATCAACACCAGCATTTTACTCCTGTTGTTGATGTCTTGAAAGTCTATGTTCAGTAGTTTGCCATTGCTTTCTGAATGACCGGCTCCCATACCAATTCGTTAAAACCCAGCGCAACGCGGTCTGCTGCCAAATCACGCGCAGCTGTGTTTCGAACACGGGTATGCGGGATTACGAATCGCGTCCATAACACCTTAGCCACGGAGACCGGCAAAGCAAGGTTAGCAGAAGTGAAAATAAACCCCCAGTCCAAGACAATACAAACGAGCTTCCCCTCGCTACTGCTACACGTATTCAGTAACAGACAGTGGACGTGGCGCGAGCGCCCGAGTCGTTATCTCCTAATACCTCCTGGCGTGGTTACTGCCTTCACTCCTGCTGGAAGGACACGCAGCCTGCAGCGCCACTTCCAGACACGTGTCATGTGATTTCAGCATTACATGGACTTGCACAGTGGCGACATTTTTGTCACGTAAGTGATTTTAACAATCTGTAATTTACTAATCATCGTTAACATAAACAACCTGTCTTAGACTACTGAAACGTTAACTCCTTCTTTTCTAGGTGTTAATGTGTTGTTACTGTAACTTTTTATCCGTGATGACGTAGCGGTTAATGCCAGAGCTAGCTATAATAGTGGTCTGGGTTTAATCCACCAGTAAGGGGTCGACCCAATTTCATAGCTCAGACCAAATCAAGGAGTATCCGTGTGATTGGTTCTTGCCCGTGAGTCCCAAACATCGTATTCTGCGTCTTGTTTACTTCTTACGTGTGACCAGAGGATTCGAAAGAAATCTAGTCATCCCCTTGGCAGTTTCCGCTATTGTTATGTTTATTTAACATTTATAATATGTAGAACTTTATTTTCGTAGAATTATTTGAAGAAAACTACGACGACTTGTGAGCGAAACATTCAGAGATTGAAAGAGAAAATGATTATCAGGCAATTTCCACAAACTAGAATTCGCTAAGAGAGAAAGACAGGGATGAAACTTATCACATTACCATAGTATGCAGTTGACCTAGTAAATGTGAAGATCTATCACTTCACACCACTACAACATTTTCATTTGCTGAGACCATTGAAATATCACAAGATATACATTTGCGGGTATTAATTGACACTCACAGTAGAGGAAATAAGTAGACATTTGAAGACACACTAGACAATATCTATATATATAAAACACAATGTATGTATTTCCGTCCGTTCTTTATGTGTTCGCAAACGGTCCATCCGATTGAGATGAAATTTTCTACACGTTTTCCTTTCATTCCTGTGCAACTTTCTCATAGTTTTTTAGTTTTTTTTTTCCGGCTACTTACTTACTAAAATGTAATATTTCATTTTTCATTATATATTTCTATATAGCAAGGGGACTTAACTCTAAAAAAGTTATTTCAAAGGGCATAACTTTTAATAACATTTCTATATACTTTATAGTCATATTGTTGCATTGCTTTCGAAGATTTATAAACTCTTTGTCTATAGTTATTTTTGGGCATATGAGTTATAATAAATAATGATATAATCTTTAAGGCATTTTCAAAGTTTTCATAAACATAATGCATAATACATAACATTGTAACTTATCATTTTATGCTTAAAGAAGTTATCTACAGTCATGTAGGTGATTAAAAACAGTTTTCATTAAAAATAATGGATGGTGTGTGGAAGGACATTCTTTTAAGTTACTGTGTGAATTTAATGAGAGGCTCCCCGCCAGGAGCTGGGCGAAGCCACGCCGGGTCAGATAGATAGACAGACAGACAGATAGTCGGGAACGGGAGCTTATATGACTACTTATATGAATTAAATGAGATGCTCCCCACCAGGGACTGGGTGAAGTCGAGCCGGCTCAGACAGATAGACAGACAGACAGACAGATAGTCAGGAACGGGAGCCTATATGACTACGTATATGAATTAGATGGGATGCTCCCCACCAGGGACTGGGTGAAGCCGGGCCGGGTCAGCTAGTTAAAATATAAAGCTGTGGCCTTGCTGGTTTGTTGTTGTACTTTGGTCCTAGTAGTTTTCTTCTCGAGGTATTGGCTGATCCTCCACACACCTGCATATTCAGACATTTTATTTTCAGCATATCCGTTCATATTTTATTAAATGCTACTTATGACGGTCAGAGTGGCCGAGTTGATAAGAGAGCTCATTCTTAAACATCCGGTATGCTGGTGCCGAGGTAGCGCGTACAACTTACAGTCTCTTAAAACACAGACACCTCCCCCCCCCCCACCCACACACACACACACACACACCACACACACACAAAGACATACCTACCCACCTGCACAGACACATATACAAAAACGCACGCTTCTATTTGCACGAGCTACACACATGTCCAGTCCATAACAGGGCAACTGTTCACTTCAGATAAGTACCCATTATAAATGTTCATGTAGATTTGTTCATGTAGATGTATCGGTCTACCTTTATTATTTGTATGCCGGCGAGGGCTTTAAACGCAACGTCCATTTCGTCACTTGCGAGTGTGTTCTAGCCAAGCTTACCGATTTTACTCCTCGCTTCCGTTAACTATTTGCGGGACTGACGTCTGCAGCATGCCAGGATATCCACATACCCTGTCTGACTTTGGTCTCCAGTTTGCACCTGGCAGTAATCAAACCGACTCGGATTTTAACTGATTTACTGCCATGGGATTATTAATCGTCTTAAGCAATTTTCAATGTCTGCTAATGGCTTACATACAGTAGTTTCCCTTGTCCAACCCCCTTTAATTGGTATATAATACAACTTGTCTGCCACTATATTAACCTTTTAAGTCATAATTGTGACAAACCTCTGCTTCTTATTTTCCGCCATCCATTTTTGTTTGGTCCAAACCTAATTTTTGTTTGACAACGAATCTGTTAAAACGTTAGTTGCATATCCTTTACATGACGTTGTAGTCAACCCCAGAATTTTTGATTGTTTGTGATTTATTGGCAAGTTTACGTTCAGTAGTTTGCCATTGCTTTCTGAACGGCCTGCACTCATATCTTTGTATGGGAACTAACGCCAAGCGGTCTGCTTCCAAATCGCCCGCAGCTGTGTTTCAAAGGCGGTATGCGAGATTACGAATCGCATTCGTAACACCTTTACTACAGAACAGGTACTAGGATTAATCATTCTACAATGCTTCGCTGATTAATAACCAACTTCTCACGTACTGAACAATGGATTGATTGATTAAATTTATTTCAGTGGATTCATAGAAATGCACTTGAAATTATCCTTTACTTCTTTGATCTTCTTGTTTCCGAAATGTCTGTTAGTTATGTATGCACTCGACAATGTTAAAGGAATTCGGTTTAATTATGCAACATATTGATTGATTCTATAACGGGAAATTTCTGTGTTTGTTTGTTTGTTTGTTTTTTTGGTGGGGGTTGGGGAGGGTGTATATTTTTAAATTGGTATATCGATCTATCAGTCGATCAATCTATTTTCTGACTGGTTTATCAATCGACTGATTGGTTGATCATTTGATTGATTGGTTGATTGTTTTATCGATTGATTGATGTATTTATGTTCATGTTATTGGTTGATTGAATTAATAGAACAGCAATTAAAATTGTTCACTAATATCTGTAACTCCTTTTTTAAATGTTACACTAATAAGTATAGCGACCGATCGATCGGCTCTTGGATTAATTGATTTAATTCAGATAGTTGAACTTGTAATTATCCCTTATGTTATATATTATTATGTAATTATCCCTTATGTTATATATTATTATGTAATTATCCCTTATGTTATATATTATTATGTAATTATCCCTTATGTTATATATTATTATGTAATTATCCCTTATGTTATATATTATTATGTAATTATCCCTTATGTTATATATTATTATGTAATTATCCCTTATGTTATATATTATTATGTAATTATCCCTTATGTTATATATTATTATGTAATTATCCCTTATGTTATATATTATTATGTAATTATCCCTTATGTTATATATTATTATGTAATTATCACAATGTCCTACTTTTAATGTCACACTACATCGATCTATCCATTTACTGACTGATTAATTGTTTGACCCCTGTTATTGACGTAATTGGTTGATTGGTGTCAACAAATTTCGCTTCAGATAATCCACCAATGTTCTGATCCTCTCATTTAAATATCATACTATATAGTTCTCAGTTTATGAAGCCCATAAACGGGCACTCTCTCGCTGTTTATGCTTCACCTCGACACCGCAAGGTACAAGAGGAAAAAGATGATTTGCGATACATGGTTCTCCGCTCAGTGCACGATCACCGCGATCTAGTCGAGAGTCGCAAAATGTTTATAATATAATCTCATTGGCTATTTCGTTCAATTCCGTTGAGATTTTTTTAGCGTTTATCTTTAGTCTCATCTAGAGTATGTTCAACGCATCATCGTTATGTGTCCTGCAGAGTGTCGTAGACATCCATGTCTCTCCGCCGATCTAGCTCTTTGGTCTTCTTCTTCTTCTTCTTCTTCTTCTTCTTCTTATTATTATTATTATTATTATTATTATTATTATTATTATTATTATTATTACAATTATTACTATTACTACTAATATTTATCCTTGTCTTCTTCCTCTTCTCCTTCTTCTTCTTCTCCGTTTCACTTTCGTAGAATGTGCGTCACACCTAGTTATTCAACTCACAGGTCAGGCGTGCATGTGTACAAGGTATGCTTCGGCTAGACACATTCCATGCAAAATAAAGAGCTCTGTCCACCCGTAAGTAGCTTTTCTTTACAAACAATTTTGTCCGAGCATAAGCTTTAAGGCCTACTCTTTACGATTCCCAGCAGCGGTAGGAAATTTTAGTGCCCACTTTGCATATGGAATCATAGAACCACATTACCTCCTGTTTTTTGCCCTGATCAGAGAAGAATGAGAATCTGATCTCAGTACCCAAGAGAGCAGGATGACGTGTAACAGTAATACATGTATACATATGTTCTTCGACAAGATTTCAGTCATATTCTGCGGACGAGCCTTGCGCCTTGCGAGCCTGGCGCGGACACAGTTATCTCTCAGCCATGGTTCCATAAAAATAATCCGATGCTTCTCTTTTGAATAAAGCATCAAGACTATTAGTTTAATAGTTCTCCTGACTATACAGCATCAACACTAATAGCAGATCACTGGACCTGGCAGGACATTGTCGTATGCCGATGATGTTTTAGTGTATCGTCAGGGTAAGGATAGAGAGGAGGTTGCTGTGGAACTACAAAACGAACTCAATCGCATAAGTACTTGGTGTGATGAAGCTGGGGCAATGGTCAACCCAACAAAGGCAACAGTGACTTGGTTCTCGTTGAATAATCATATTGTCAACAATCCAACACCAACTGTAATGCTGTGTTCAGAGACGGTGGAAAGAACGCAGGCAATGAATTACCTGGGAATACGGTTTGATCGAAGCCTTGCTTATAATGTGCACATAGACCAGGTGATAACAAAGGCCAAGCGGGGTTTGGCAGCGATGCGGGTGATGGCGGCAGCAAACTGTGAGCAGCGCCATCTATGTCTTCTGTACGAGGGGCTGGTCATGTCTGTTTTGGAGTATGCAATGGCAATCCTGACTCTCAGCCATACGCAGATAGAAAGGATGGAAAGGATACAGAATGAAGCAATGCGCATTATTCTTGGATGTACAAGAGATACAGCATGCAGGGCGATGCGCTACCTTCTTGATTTTCCAACCATTGAAGAGAGAATACAAGTTTGCAGGGCACGCGCCTACCTCAAAATTAACGCAAACACACAACATCCACTGCATAGCGAAATTAGGAAGGTGAAGGGCAGCAGGTTAAAAAGAGGACGGTCGTGGATGGGTCAAGCCGAAGACATTCTTCAACAGGTGTGTTCACTTGAGGACTTAGAACCTGGCGAGGAGTGGGTGCAAGTGCCAACAGACTTCTGCACATCCTTTTCAGTTTGCATCCAACTAGATAGAAAATGCAGACAAGAAAATCCGGCTGCTGTTGAGGCTGAAGTACAAGCGTTGATTTTCGAGAATTCGCTAGACGGTGACGCGGTCATCTACACAGATGGGTCGGTCGTCCGACATGTGAGAAGCTCATGGGCCTTTACAGCTCGGGCCGGAGGGAGAATTGTGAAGGAGGACTCTGGTGCTTTCACTGAAACCACAAGTAGCCTGACCATGGAAGTCATGGCAGTAAGTAAAGCAATAACATGGCTCGAGACACAGACATTCACTAGGGCTTGTTTCCTTAGCGACTCAATGAACATGATCAAGAGGATAGAGGAGGGGTCGATCCGAAGAGAGTGGTTGCTGCCTCTGAAGCGGTCTCGGCTGGCAAAGATTAGTTTCATCTTCGTGCCAGGTCATGCGGGAGTACAAGGAAATGAGCGGGCTGACAAGCTCGCAGGTGAGGCTACTGTGGAGGGCGGACGCGCCATGGACCAGGCTGACATTCTGAATGCTCTACGAGAAGTGAGACTTTTGCAAGAACCAAGTGATGACTGTGAATCTACAACAATGGCCAGACTGCGGGAGCAGCAAATTAAAAGAGGGGTGGCCAAACAAGAACACTACGCAGGAAGCCAAAGAAGATTGATAAACCAACACAGAACTGGCGTCGTTAGCCGCTACACGCTGCGGGATTTGCTGAGGAGGGGATCCGAGCACTTATGGACTGAATGGTTCGATGTGCAACGAGGATGATCTGTCGACTAACTAACTAACTAACACTAATAGCACAGTAGTTCTCCTGTCTATACAACATCAACACTAATAGTCCAATAGTTCTCCTCGCTATACAACATCAACACTAATATTCCAATATAACATCAACACTAATAGCCCAATAGTTCTCCTGGCTATACAACATCAACACTAATAGTCCAATAGTTCTCCTGGCTATACATCATTGGCACCTTTCCGTCTTGACAGACGATAGTTTGGTACATTGTGCTTTAAAAAGGCTTAATAACTACGATCCATGGCGGTGGCGAGTGTGGCTGATAAGGCCAATTCTTGCTGCAAATGTTTGCCCACAGTAGATGCATGTGAAAACATGGTCATTTCCACCATTTTGCACCATCTTACGTCTCTCACGCTCTGTGTGTGCTTTATCTGCAATCATTTTCTCCTTTGTCTTTATTCCGTTTCTGATAGTTGCCCTCCATGCAACACGTTCAGCGGCGACGTGCTCCCAATGTGCATTATCAATGCCTGTATCAATCATGTCCCGCTTACACACATCTTTGTATCGTAGTAGAGGCCGACCCTGAGATCTCCTACCCGTCTGTAATTCACCAAAAAAGATGTCCTTTGGTATTCTACCATCATCCATCCTCCTAACGTGTCCTATCCATCTAAGTCTACGAAGACTGAGCATGGAATACACCGTCACACAACCTGATCTTTCCAATACTTCAGTATTTGTGATTTTGTCTTGCCACTTAATACCAAGTATTCTTCGCAGACACCGCATATGAAAGCTGTTTAAACGTTTCTCTTGGCGTGAGTAAGTTGTCCAGGTTTCACTGCCATAAAGAAGAGTACTAAGGACACAGGCTTGGTAGACGAGGACTTTTGTTTTGGCAGTAAGCTTCCTGTTCTCCCAGACTCTTTTTGCTAACATGTTCATTGTTGTTGCTGCCTTGCCAATCCTGATGTTGATTTCCTGATCGAGGGATAATTTGCTATTTACCTCTGATCCTAGATATGTAAAATGGTCTACTATCTCCAGTTCGGCGTCGTCAATAAAGATTGATGGTACACCATGTGCACCTTGTGACATAATCTGTGTCTTCTTTTTGTTAATTGTTAAACCAAATTCAGAACAAGCATTGGAGAATGCAGATAGTAGATGTTGTAATTCTTCCTCAGAGTGGGTCGTAATCGCAGCATCATCCGCAAAAAGCAACTCTCTGATTAGTACCCTGCTAATTTTGGTCTTGGCCTTCAATCTCTGAGCATTATAGAGGCCACCATCTGAGCGTGAGTGAATGTATATACCATCATCCTGATCACGAAAGGCATATTTCAGTAGAAGTGAAAAGTATATCCCAAAGAGGGTGGGTGCTAGCACACAGCCTTGCTTAACTCCACTCTTGATTTCAAACTCTTCTGAAGTTGAGCCATCAAACTTGATTATACCCTTCATGCCTGTGTGGAACGATTCCACAATGGACAGAAGAGTTGGTGGGCAGCCAATCTTCTTTAGTGCTTTGAACAGACCCTCACGACTGACCAAATCGAATGCCTTTGTGAGGTCGATGAAGGCAATAAACAGTGGCTGATTTTGTTCCCGGCATTTTTCTTGCATCTGTCGCAATGAGAATATCATATCAATGGTAGACCGGTTCTGACGGAAGCCACACTGTGATTCGGGGTAGACTTGATCTCCCAGGACTTGAAGTCTGTGCAGGACAATTCTGGCAAATACTTTCCCAACAATACACAGAAGTGAGATACCCCTATAGTTGTTACAGTCGCTCCGATCTCCCTTGTTCTTGTACAGCGTTATGATGTTTGAATCTTTGAAATCCTGTGGGACTTGTCCTTCTCGCCAGCATAGCTCTATTAGCTGGTGGATCTGTAGAGCGAGTGTGTCTTGCCCACTCCTGATCACCTCTATTGGAATCCCATCCTTACCTGGAGCCTTGCCAGATGCAAGCTCATTTATAGCACACTTAACTTCTGTTATAGTGGGAAGTGTGTCCAGGTGGTCAAGAGTTGGCAGGGCCTCTATGGCGTTGAGGGCATCATCCGCTAGCTTGGTCTCACTTGAGTAAAGCTCTAAATAGTGCTCGACCCATCTATCCATCTGCTGTTTCTTATCAGTGATGATTTCTCCAGTCAAGGTTTTCAGCGGTGCACTTCTTTTGATCATTGGACCACAGGCTTTCTTTATCCCTTCATACATGCTTCTGATGTTTCCCTTATCACTTGCGATTTGAATGGACTCACATAACTTGATCCAATAGTCATTCGCACACTGCCTGGCAGCCTTTTGTACATCCTTCCTTGCTTGCTTCAGCTCACTCAGAGTGTTACGCGTTGGTCTTTCCTTGTTTCTTAAGAGAGCTATCTTCTTTTTATCAATCAAGGGCTGCAGTATCTGGCTGTTTGCCGCAAACCAGTCCTGCCTCTTATGATCCACAGTGCCGTAAATCCCTACCGCTGTTTTATAAATAGTTTCCTTAAGTTTACTCCATTTATCATTTACTATACAATTTTCTGATGTATCATTGAAAGCGTCTTCAAGTTGCTGTTGAAATTCAAAGCACTTTCCAGGATCAGTGAGTGTTAGTAATATTAATCCTGGGGCTAGACTTGTGTTTAGCTGTGTAGATTCTCTTTGGTCTCAGTCTAACCCTTGCAACAACCAAAGAATGATCTGTATCACAGTCAGCACTGTGGTAACTTCGAGTTAATGATGTATGGTTCAGATGTTGTCTCCGTGTGATAATGAAGTCCAGCTGATGCCAATGGCCGGATCTTGGATGTTTCCATGTGACCTTATGCATCTCTTTTGTTTTAAAAAAGGAGTTTGTAATACATAGGTCATTTCTAGTGCAATGCTCCAGCAGCCTTTGCCCATTATCATTCATGCGACCGATGTTGTATTTTCCAAGGCACACTGGCCATGAACTCGAGTCCTTGCCCACACGAGCATTGAAATCACCGAGCATATAAATGTAGTCGGATTTTGGAACTGCCTTGATCGCAGAGTCTAGCTGCTCATAGAACATATCCTTCACATCATCAGAGGAAGCGAGTGTCGGTGCATATGCAGTGAGAATGGTGGCAAATCCACAGGAGGTTGCCAAGCGCAGTGATAATAATCTTTCATTACCTCCAGCTGGGATATCAATCATTCCCAGTAGCGAATTCTTCACTGCAAAGCCCACACCATGTTGCCTTTTTTCTGCCTGCCCTCTTCCCTTCCAAAAAAAGGTGTAATTGTTTTCCCTGAGTGACCCTTCCTCAGCGAGGCGAGTCTCCTGCAGGCCAGCAATATCAATGTTAAGACGATCGAGTTCAGCATCAATCACAGCCGTTTTTCTCACATCGTCAATATTTGTCAAGTCAGTGGAAAATCCTGGACACATGGTTCTCACGTTCCAGGTTGCAAGCCGTAGCTTGAGGTTTCTATTCTTTTTATTAGTACGTGGTGCATTGGTTTTACAGCCTGCGATTCAGATTTTGTCCTAGCCCCAAGCACCCATTGAAGCAGGCAGGCTGTGGCGGATCAGCACCCAATTGGCTGGGGGCTGCCCAGCTTGAGGCGGGCGGTAGCTGATCAGTGACACCTGTAGGTGTCTCCCACCGTCAGAGGCAACGCGTGGCGCCCCATGTCTACGCCAACTGACAAGGACTTATAACCCGTAACAGTTGCCTCTCGCTTTGATTCCGAGACCGGTTAAGACCAGGGATGGAGTTATTGCCTCTCCATAGCACAAAGCCTGGGCTAAAATAAAGAAACCATGTGTTGCCCATGCAGCATGATCCCTCTCTCGGCCTGCCTAGTTCACTCCAGAGGAAAAGTTGACACCTATAATCTGGAACAAGACAAGCTGCAGAAGCTGCCGGATCAGCAAAGCAATGCTCTAACTGTCCGCATGTCGGTGCTTCGATCCTAGACCAGCTGCCAACCAAGGCTTAGGGCCTGGTCTGCCCTGCCATGACTTATTTTGTCTTTGGGTTGCATTTCCTCGCACCAGGATACGGCTAGTACCCTCCAAATTGCGCTCTTCCGCCCGAAGCCGTTGGCACAATGTGGGGTGTCGGGTTTGGTAAGCGCCGCCCAACATTCGGCGCTGACAGAAAGCAGGTAGTACCGTCTACTGTCATACGGTAGCTCAGTCATATCTGCCTAAGACCTGACTAACTCCTGGCTCCTGGCTATACAACATCAACACTAATAGGCCAATAGTTCCCCTGGCTATACAATATCAACACTAATAGCCCAATAGTTCCCCTGGCTATACAATATCAACACTAATAGCCCAATAGTTCTCCTGGCTATACAACATCAACACTAATAGCCCAATTGTTCTCCTGGCTATACAACATCAACACTAATAGTCCAATAGTTCTCCTGGCTATACAACATCAACACTAATAGTCCAATAGTTCTCCTGGCTATACACCATCAACACTAATATTCCAATATAACATCAACACTAATATTCCAATATAACATCAACACTAATAGCCCAATAGTTCCCCTGGCTATACAACATCAACACTAATAGCCCAATAGTTCTCCTGGCTATACAACATCAACACTAATAGCCCAATAGTTCTCCTGGCTATACAACATCAACACTAATAGTCCAATAGTTCCCCTGGCAATACAACATCAACACTAATATTCCAATACAACATCAACACTAATAGCCCAATAGTTCCCCTGGATATACAACATCAACACTAATATTCCAATATAACATCAACACTAATAGTCTAATAGTTCCATCAAGGATGAATGTTGCGTGGAGGACTTTTGTGGTGACATTCTCGTGGAGGCATTCTGCATAGTGTGCCTGAGTAGGCTGTTGTTTGTCGAGACTCCTGGCTTTTCCATTTTTTCACATGGGGCAGTGAGAAACATTTTACGTGATATTCACTGGCACAGGAAGGGAGCATAATGGAGACGACCCGTTGCTGTGATGTTGGAACCGCGACTGAACTGAACTAGTTCTCCTGGAAACACAACACTAATATAATCAACACTAATAGTCCAAAATTTCTCCTGGCTATAGAACATAGTCACTAATAGTCCGATAGTTCTCCTGGCAACACAACATCAACAATAATAGTCCAAAATTTCTCCTGGCTATAAAACATCAACAGTAATTATCCAATAATTCTGTTCACCTTGTTTAGTAAATGTCCATGTCTCACAGGCATATGTTGCAATGGGAAAGATGCATGCTCTTAAAAATCTAATTACTCGTTACTAATAACTCTTAAAAATAATAATAGTTAAACTGTGTCATCAGGATATTGGATCTCTGGTATTTCATGACCATCGATATATAGGGATTCACATTGCTCTTTGGTTATATCATCTCTGACATTTCTCATTATATTTTTGGCGCACAGATAAAACACATAGCCCAGGAATGCTACCTGGTCAAAAAAGCACGCTGTAGTCGGATGTGTTGGCCTACGGGTTTCGGCCTATGGGCGCATAACAGACACACCGCAATCACATCTGAAAAAACACTCCAGATGAACGAAAAGAAGAAGAAACACATAGGGGGACAGCATGCAGCCCTGGCGGACTTCTTGTTCAATAGTTCTAACTATGTAGCATCAAAACTAACAGTCTAATAATTCTCCTAACAATACAGCATCAACACTTATTGTCCAATAATTCTCCTAACAATACAGCATCAACACTTATTGTCCAGTAGTTCTAACAATACAGAATCAACACTAATAGTCGAAAGGTTCTCCTAGCATTTCAACATCATCACTGAAAGTACATTAGTTCTCCTAGCTATATAGCATCAAAACTAATAGTCCAGTTGTTCTCCTGGCATCAGTTCCATTGATAATACTCTCAATGCCAACGTCTTAAACAATTAGGCATCATTTCTCTCGGTCTAGACCCATATTTTTATCGATCAATCAGCGTCTCGATGGTGACGTGGTCAATATTACGCAGGTCTCCTTTACTTCCCAAGACATTTCCTGGCGTCCATGTTGGGAACCCTTGCCAGTTTTAAAATCTACCCTGAATCTGAACGCATGATCGCCGGGTGGGCAGCAAGTGTATGGTCACCACGCTACCATGACTCCCTGAGGTGATTATATCTAAACAGTGATCACCTGGGATTATTACACCTCAAAGGCAGGTACACCAAAACTATATGAAGTGAATTCACGTGAAGGAAACAAGAATGTGTGCTCTTCCCCCTACTTTTTATTATATAAAAAAAGTCGAGATGATCGACTTCATTGCACTGGGTCTGTCAAAAGCGTCATAAAAAGGACGAACTCCATAGCTCCTGTGACGAGCCCCCAGGAGTCTCAGAGAAATATGCACTCGTGACCCGAAAAATGTAGCCCGGAATTGAAGCCACATTTTATTATATACAAGTTAGTTGCATTATCCTTTACAGGACATTGCAGGCAACACAAGTATTTTTGGTTGTTGTTGTCTCTTGACAAATTTACTTCAGTAGTTTGTCATTGCTTTCTGAACAACCAGCACACATACCAATTCGGGGAAAAAACCAACGCAACTCGGTCTGCTGCCAAATCGCTCGAAATTGTGTTTCGAACGCGGGTAAGAGGGATCAGGAGCTGCGTCTGTAATCCCTACGTCACGGAGCAGGCATTTTATCATATACACTGACAATATAAGCCGAGAAGCAAAGAGCGAAGAAGAAAACATTTCACAATTATTGTACCTGGGAAGGTTAACCCGTCAACAAATTCCCGCAGATGTCGGATGTGTCGGCCTAACTGCGCAAGAACGCAGCTCTGCTGTAAACAGGCACAACGCAATCACGTCCCAATAACAATTCTCCGGAAGGACGAAGAAGAAGAAGAAGAAGAAGAAGAAGAAGAAGAAGAAGAAGAAGAAGAAGAAGAAGAAGAAGAAGAAGAAGAAGAAGAAGAAGAAGAAGAAGAAGGGAGGAGGAGGAGGAGGAAGAAGAAGAAGAAGAAGAAGAAGAAGAAGAAGAAGAAGAAGAAGAAGAAGAAGAAGAAGAAGAAGAAGAAGAAGAAGAAGAAGAAGAAGAAGAAGGACTGTTGGCAGACGACCAACTGTTAATAGCAGAAATGGAGAGAGCCTTCAGAACCATCTATATCAAGTCAATTTCAAGTGTGAGAAATATAACATGACACAATCATTGACAGAGACAATGGTGACAAGCAGACACTCAGAAACCCTGTCATTAAACAAAAAGGACTCGGAAATAAAACAAACCAGCGAATTTAAATATTTAGAGGCAATATACACTTCAGATGGGGGAATAGATTGAGATATCAACATACAGTGTGAAAAAGCAAATCAGGTATTGGGACAACTAACGCCATTTCTGTCGCTTGGGAAGATACCTATAAGTATTATAGCAATTCTCATAAGAACTATAATTTAGCCGACATGATACCACAATATCAAACATGGAGGATTACTGCAACTGACTGGCACCTTGCCGTCTTGATAGACGATAGTTTGTAAAATGGGGTTATAACTCTCCATAACACAAAGCCAGGGCTGAATTTAGAGACCATGTGTTGCCCATGCAGCAAGATTCCTCTCTCGACCTGTCTAGTTTACTCCAGAGAAAAGGTAACACCAATACATCTGGGACAAGACAAGCTGCCTGATCAACAAAGCAATGCTTTAACTGTCCGCTTGTCGGAGGTTCGATCCTAGACTAGTTACCAACGAAGGCTTAGGGCCTGGTCTGACCTGCCATGAAATTTAGTCTTTAGGTTGCATTTCCTCACACCAGGATAAGGCAGTGTACCCTCCCAATTGCGCTCTTCCGCCAGAAGCCGTTGGCACAATGTGGGGTGTCGGGTTTGGTAAGCACCGCCCAACATTTGGCGCTAACAGAAGCAGGTATTACCGTCTACTGGCATACGGTACTACCTGCAACTAATGAACGCGTAAAATCATAACAACAGAGATGTTTAGTTTATTTTAGTTTAGTTTAGTCGACGGATCAACATCACGGCACACAGGTGTAACCCATAATTCTCCGTTCTACTCCTAACGCAAGCCTGAGTTCGGAGAATCTCACCTCAGTGCACGAACTCCGTAGCACCGGCTAGGATCCTGAAATACTTTGGGTAGATTTTTAACTCGAAATTTTAGGCTACTATTTTTCGATTTTCAACTGCCAAGGGATTTTACGTGCGCAACAATACACACAGACGTCCGATCTCACTACCCAGAGACCAGGAGAAATTTTGTTACTAGAAGTCCACGTGAAAAAAATCCCGGCCCTCACCGGGGCATGAAACTGGGACTTTCAACACTTGATGCGGACACCATACCTCGAGACAACTCAGTGCCCCCCTCCCCCCTAACAACAGAGATGAGATGTCTTAGAAGAACTTCAGTAGTAACCCTTAGAGATAGAATTAGAAATGAGGAAATAAGAAGACGACTATATCTTAAACCAGTCATGCACTTCATTAAAGAACAAAGATTAAACGGTTTGTCCACCACACACAAATGCTCTGGTACCATTGTAACCATGAAGAAATATAAAGGATGCAGAGCAAGGGGAATACAACGTAGAAGATGGGGTGGTGGTATCAAAAACAACCTTAGAGAAATTAATACCAGCTTACAAAGAGTATTAGAAGAGCGCATAAAATATTCTTACATCTCCTCAAACACTTCAATGAGGTTAATGGAAGAAGGTATAGAAGAATAAGATGAAGAAGAAGATTATCACACCTCGTGATCACACGATATTAATCAGGAGAATTTATCCAGAGTGTCCAGATATTTATTATTTATAATAAGAACTCACTTTATGTGGTGACACGGCGCACAAGAGCTTCGGCAAAGTCTGCTTAATCCTATAATGAATTATTTCAACGCAAAAGTTCTGACGCAAAGCCGCAATTGTTGCTGTTTCGCCTGTCTCCGTATTTAACCACACATTTTCGCCTCTTATCTCGGGTAGCCAAGGTGATTTATAATCTGGTTATGGCTCCTGTCATCTCCGGAGATAAAGTTCCCTAAACGGTGACGTCACCGGAAACCGTCAACAGGAGTCGTGTTACAGGAAGTTGGATGGAATTGTGGGTGACTGGGGAGTAATAGTGCCATATATAGACTATCTGGCTAATTATGTAAAAGGGTTAGAGAAAGAAGAGCTATTAGTATGTATGCTAGCAAGATGCTCTTCTTCTTCTTCTTCTTCTTCTTCTTCTTCTTCTTCTTCTTCTTCTTCTTCTTCTTCTTCTTCTTCTTCTTCTTCTTCTTCTTTTCCGGCTGCTACTGCAGCTCTTACTGCCTTCTATCAGTCTCTGTATAAAGGTCGTGGTATAATTTTTGGACAACGTCGTTCAATCCCAGGTCGCAATATTTCCAAATACAGTGGTACCTTGGGTTATGAACTTAATTCGTTTCAGAACTCGATTCGTAACCCGAAACGTTCGTAACCCGAAACTTTGAAATCAATGAAATAAAGTCAATCCGTTTCAAGATGAAAGAATCGTTTTTTTTAATTAACATCCGGTCGTTTACCTGACAAAACGCAAAGAATACGTGTACATCACGTTTTAAATAAAGAGAAAGAAAACAACCAAATGAATTAAATGTAAAATTTTAAAAAAAAAGATTTAGTCTATCCTTATTACCAAGAAAACGATCATGGGAAATTTGTCACTTTCTTCGTTATTCTGAATCAGGAGTTTCTTGTCGCTGTTTCTTGGCAGACGACTGGGAATCTTTCTGCACCAAGAAACTATCAATGGAAATTTGTCAGTTCCTTTGCTGGAGAATCTTTCTGAAGTGAGCCATCGTGTTGTCATTCATCAGGTTTACTGCCCTGTTAGCAACAAGTTTGTTTGGATGATGGTTCACAATGAAGTCTTCGACGTCTGCCCACTTGCTGCAAATTTCTTTAATCCTGGCAGTTGAA
>JACEFZ010009459.1:0-71908 GCA_014155875.1 Cepaea nemoralis
TA
Source organism: Cepaea nemoralis (assembly GCA_014155875.1). Taxonomy (NCBI): domain Eukaryota; kingdom Metazoa; phylum Mollusca; class Gastropoda; order Stylommatophora; family Helicidae; genus Cepaea; species Cepaea nemoralis. The sequence continues at coordinate 3 of JACEFZ010009459.1, forward strand.
CCCGCTCGTCAAACGTTTTAAATTTTATGTTTGACTTCCTGAAGACAGAATCCATCCAAGGTAACAGGCTCGATCTATCCGTGGGTAGGTTTAAGTTTATTAACAATTTTGCCAGGGCCTTTTTTTTGCCTTTACGGCCTACTCTTTTCGATTTCCAACTGTCATGGGATTCTTAGCGTGCACAACTTCTACACAGGGCAGTTCAAATTCACATGATTTTGGTGAAATTACAAAGAAATTAAGCGATCTTGCTACATAAAAAAAAAAAAAAAAATATTTCATCTTGAGGATGAAATTAAATGTGGAGAACGTGACGAACATTTCCAAGACAGTTGTCTGTCCCAGTCTTCAAGTAAAAGACTTCTGGACTCATACATATACAGACGCATCAGCAAGAAATCTACACATACTGTTTTTGTACATACTAAACATAATAAGTATAAACTTTGACAGCATTACGCCGGTGCGAGACAAATGTATGTATGCCTTGACTGACTGTTCCAGGTGTTGTCCTGCTCACGTGGTCATATCTTCGTCGCATGAATTACACCCTTGTCATCATCAAACCTTGCCTCACGAACTGCATTTTCAAAGCGGACCAAAAAGATCATCAGAAAGCGACTATAGTGTGGATGACTGAGTACAGTCCAGGTCTGTTTGGCAAATGCCTCCCGTGTTTGCTGACTTGTATAAGGGCTTGTATTGTCGAGTTGGAGCAGAAGTTTTGCTGGATAATTTTAGGCCGAACTCTGCGGAACTACTTGTTAAGTTCGTTAATTCTTTTATGTAAGCTTCAGAATTGATCGCCCTCCCCCCTCCTTTCTTTGCATCACTTCTACAAGAATCACAGACCAGCAGTGTCCCAAAGGACAGTGATTATAACCTTTCCTGCTGATAGAGTTGACTTGAATGTCTTTCTTTTTGGTGATTATTGACGATGCCGCTTTGACGACTGCATTTTCGTCTCAGGTCCAAAATGATGTGCCCAGGTTTCATCACCTGTAACGATCTTTGGCAAAAAGTTATCTGCCTCAGCATCGACACGCTCCAACATTTCAGAACAAATTATTCTTCGTTGAAATCTGTGCTCATTTGTGAGACTTCGCGAAACCCATCTTGCGCAAACTTTGAATATGGAAGAGTTTTGATAATTCTAATCGCATTTCCCCTGCTGACTGACATCTGCAATGTCAATTGTTGACTTGTAATATGCCTAACATCATAGATAATAGCATCAGCGCGGTTAAACATGTACGGACTGGTAGCCGTGGCAGTTCGTCCAGACTGAGAAAAATTGTTCTGTCTGTCTTTGCATTTTACGAAGCTTCAATTCTCTGAGCCCAGCGACTGAGAACGCACAACTTTCATACACAGCGCACAAACGTTTATGAATGTTCACCGCACTTTATTTTTCCTTAACCAGACATTACATTATTATTCTCTGATTGTAACGCAAGTTGTTCACGCATGCCATTTTAACAGATTACTGTAGCTTGTCCAAATGTGGTGCCATTTCATACACACAGTAGAGATATTTCAGTTGTGCAAATTTTCTTGTTTCTATCTTGTCACACGTTTCTCTTGATGATAATGATATCACGAAGTTCTCACGATGATACTGTTCATGATATTGATGATAAGTTTTGTGTGATGGTCGTTGTCTAGGTAACGATGTTCATGGTGTGTCAATGGAGATATCTGTCTTGCAATGTAACTCACCCCCGCAGTGCATATTCACCAGGCATTCAACAAGATTCCGTTGGCGCACATAATCCTTTATTACAAAAATAAGACGGACAAACGGAACAGGTTTATACATCCAGAAACATAACGTAATCCATAGAATATGAATATCCTCCTCACAATTTAACCAGCACACATCAATGCCTTCTCACGGCTGGCCTCTAATCTCAATCCACAAGACAGGTAATCCAGCTACAATCCTCGGCTGGAGCTCACACAATACAACCCACACATTGGGTTGGAGCCACTGCTCAACTATAGAACCCACTCTGGGGTTTGGCCTACACTCAATACAGAACCCACTCTGGGTTCAGGCCTGTCTTCACAACTCGAAGAACAACACAACACCGGAGCTCTCTCTTAAACGACCCGACCCGCAGTCGGTCTCTTCTCTCACTGCCCTTTCAGTCCTCTTGACTTCACACAACACACCACTCTCTTTCGACCCATCCCCCCTGGGGCCACACTCACCCTTCCCATTATTTCTAAGGACTGGCTGTTTACTCGTAGCCAGGTCAGTCACTTTACTGTCTCCCACTTTCATCTCCATTCTTTCTCATGCCCGGCCACTCAACTCAATGTCAGTGACCCAGGCTTATGTCATTACCCCCCTCTTAAAAGAAAACTTCGTTTTCAAATATTGGGAGACTAAAACTTACTAAACATGTGACCCAGACATATAGCCTGGGTAGCCCTAAGTATGGCTGCACCTTACTCCAGCTACCACACTACATAATACATCAAATGCTCATAGTACACTCCTATATTCATCACACATAAATACAACCATCTATCTTGTGTATCAATGCATGAACTAATACATCACATCATAATAATAATACATCATAGAAAAGCATTATACTTATGTACCCACAGGTCTATTAATATCTTTAAGAAGACACAAGCTATTTGTGTACCGACCATATATCAGGTGGTTCGTTTCTTGCATCAACCCACCTCTGATTCCTGTCGATGCTGTGTCTACCTTTCATGTACCCATCACTCATGGTACCTCTACAATTACAACATCTGTTTGCTATCCCTAGCCCTGGGTCAGTAATGTCGCGAAAACTCTTTTGACCTGACTCAACTTTCCTATCTGCATATTGCACCGTTACACTTGAGTCTCTGTTTAGTCTGAGCTCTTTATTCAATCTTGGCCCATATACCTGGCACCTTGCTTTCTGCTGCATATGCCTTTTGCCTATGTGCCCTGCACATGCACTATCCTGAGCTGTTCTAGTATATCGGTCTCTATGTGCTAAAGGTACTGCTACTTGCCCACGTGCAGTTCTGCTATCTGAAAACCTGCGAGTGAGAACATTGTTCTTCCTCTCGAAGCACCATCTACCTTTCTTTGACTGCCTATGTTCTACTCTCCTACACCCTTGGGAACATTTGTTCAGAGTAGTATCTTGTCTCTGGGAGTCACTAGCACTATATTTGGGATCCATTCTCATCTGCTCAGCTGTACTATCCTTGTCCTGAGTTCCTGTGTCTACTTCAAGTGCCTCTTCTACCTCAGCTATACTCTCTAATTTAGGTTCTCTTGTGGTAACTACCTCGTTACTGCTTACACTATATTTTCGGTCCCAATAAACTACTTCCTCTTCTGTACAATCTTTAACTCCTATAACATTTCCTATGATCAAATCAGCCACTGGTGAGTCCAGAACACACGCTGTCACTCTTCCAGTGATATATGGTGTTTTTACTGTTATTATGGCTACTGGGTAGAACTCTACTGTGCCGTTGAATGTTATGCATCTAATCTTTTTCCCTGTATAATCCGAGGGATCTATTAAACTTCTCCTCACTCCGATAGACGTACATCCGGAATCCCTAATTGTTAACGCTGGTCTATCATTGACAAATCCCTGATGCAGCTTCAGACTTCCTCCTTCATGCACTGCTGATCCTGCTTTTACTGTATGACCACATATTAAGACTGGCTGACCGTCTTTTTCAAAAAGAGGTTTGCACCCACTACAATCTTCATTGTTCAGCGTCTCAATTACTTGTGCTGCATTTGAGTGCTCTGTTTCTCTCATCCTACATTGATGGCTGATATGCCCATTCTTTCCACATTTGAAACAAGTAATCTCCCTTTTAGTGCTGTTCGTTGGTCCATCTGATGGTTGTGCATCACACTGCTGCTGCCTTGTGTCTCCAGCTCCCACAATTCCAACATCCGGCATAATTTGGACGTCTCTGGAAGTTCCCTCTTCTATATGGGTACCGTCCTACTCTACCACCATTGTTTCCTCGGAAACCATTGTCTTGAAGTTCTTGCTGCTCACCTTTCTGTGCCGAATCCACAGCTTTTCGCCCTTGGTCTGATGACTGGATTCTGGTCCTGTTTAGTGTACGCTGCACAGACTATTTCCTCACTCATTAGTTTCCCAATAGATACGTTAGGATGTGCAGTCATGTAGTTTTGCCCTAACTGAGACATTGTGTCTATGTCCTTTGGCTTCCGTTCCTCAAAGAACGCCACTAAATTAGAATTGCATGCAGATACTACCTTGTCTCTTAACATTAGATCTACTAATTTATTAAAATCTTTCCCTACTTCTGCAAGCTCCATCCATTTGTTAAATGCATTCTTTACAGTGTTAACAAAGTCTGTGAAATCTTGATTTGTCTCTGGCACTAAATGTCTAAACTTTGTCCTATATCCATGCTCAGTGAGTTGGAACTTAGTCAGCAAACGTTGACGTAAGATAGTGTAGTTGTTCCTTTCTTCTACAGGTAAATTGAACATGGTGTCTAGTGCCTTGCCCGTAAGCAGCTCCCCTAGTCTAATGGCATACTGTTGTTCGGGGATGCCTAACACTTTTGCACTTGCTTGAAATCTGTCCAAATAAGATTCAAGGTTGTCTCGGTCCGTAAAGTATGGCAGTTTTAATCTCTGTGACGACTGCGAAGGTTTTCTACTTTCCTCACTTTGACCCTTCGATGCAAATTCTAACTTTTTAATAGCAATTTCCGCTTCCATCTTAATCTTCTCTTTCTCAATTTCCATTCTCATGTGTGTCTCTCTCTCTTCCTGTAGACGCTTGGCTTCCATTTCAGCCTGTCTTTGTTCTCTCTCAGCTAACTTTTCTTCCTGTAGACGCTTGTTTTCCATTTCAGCTAGTTTTACTTGTGTCTCTTTCTCTTCCTGTAGACGCTTGTTTTCCATTTCAGCTAACTTTACTTCCTGTAGGCGGTTGGCCTCGAGTTCTGCCTGTCTCTGTTCTCTTTCGGCTTGTCTCTGGTCTCTTTCAATCTGTTGTTGCTCTTTTGCTTCGGCATACTCTTGTAACTCTTTACCCTTCAGGCCTATTCGTTCACCTGCTTCAATATATTCCATTAAAGTAGGCATCTTGTACTTGTGGACACGTTGCTGTCTGTCAGCCAACTATAAATGTGACGATTCTGCTGTTAGTCTTTGTGTCACTTCCCTAAGTACACCCACACTCCCTGTGTACGTAAATCCGTAGTGCTACAATATCACTCTGTACTCACCCAGTCACTCTCTAAGTACTAGGTAGTGAGGGGGGAAGTATCACCTATACTCCCTTATATCTATCTATCTATGACCAAAAGTTCATAAAGTCCCTGGAAATATTGTTAAACATACATATAAAAACATATACACACAAATGGATGATAACACTAAGTGATGACTATCCAACGCTAGACTTCACAAGCTGAGTACACGGAGACGATGATGACACAGAAATAAACCACAGTAACAACCACAAGCTTGTGTAGAGACATCCACAGTGCGCGTAAAATAAAAATATAAATTGACCAAGACCACTAGACAGCAGAAATGACGAAAGATCACAATAAAAACATATATCCGAACACAACAAATATTATATGTAAATATAACGAAAAGAAAGAGAGAAAGAAAAAGAATATATACTGAAAATATACACAGATCTGACGTCAGACAACTCGGCTCTAGATATTGGTTAAGACTATTTCAATGCCCCTGCACGATACGTCAACTCATTAACGTTTTTCTTACAAAAATATCGTAAGCACCAGAAAGACAAATAAATTATTGTGCTGTATCCCGACTCTCGAGAAACACCCCAACAAATCCCCTACTCTTGACAAACACTGGACCACATACAAATAATTGCGTAACACCCGACAACAATAAATATGACGATGGGAGCAAAACAATAAAAAATAATAATGTGTAACTGGTTGGCCGACAAATATGGGCCTATTAATCCGTCGCCAAAAGTTCTTTTTATTCAGTCACCAAAGTTTTTGTTCGTTTTAATAGTTATTCTCCCTCGGCTGGAAATGTCTACGACGCTGGATTTCAAAGCGACTTGTTGTTTTGTTGAATGGTTCCTGAATTCACGTGGTGATCAAAAGTTCCAACTGTCGACAAAAGTTGAAGATGATAGTGATATCCACCCTGTTCTGTCTTGACACAGTCCGTAACGTTATTGTACTTTCTCTGTACGTGGTAATAATCCAAAGTGTTCTTTCGATTTGTTGTTACTCTCGTTGCGGAGATGGCGCTTCGCTGTATCATTAATGTTATGGATTTTCGTTATCCGACAAGATTCACCAAAAAGAAAAGAAGAATGGCAGCCAATGTTCAGCGCTTTAAATTTGGATATATAGATCCTTATTGGCAAAGAAATGCGACAATGGTTGCGATGACGATAAGTTAAAACTGTTTGCTCATAACAGAATAATGATGACAAAGGCTTGAACAAAGACGAACAATCAAGTCTGGTTTCACACAAAACGCCTTGTTTTGTTCATTCACAATGAGTCAGCTTGACCACCATAGGTCGTGGAAATTCCCGAGTATCTTTCCTCCTTGCACCCCCAACTCACAATGTCATCTCAATTTCTCTTTATCACCCTCAGTGAAAAATTCCTCCGTAAGACAGTTTTCACACACACTTGACCGCCCCACCCGGCTGCGGTATTAACTTCGTGGAAAATCACACTTTCCACTGCTGCCCTAGCACGGCTGTGGTGGGGGTTAACGTAACTTTCCCCTCGTACCTGGACGCTGGTGTACCCACCCGTCCTCTTTACTGCGTCGAATAATCTTGACCAGTCAACTTGCAACAACACAGTGCGCTTGCCTCCAGCACACACACACACACACCTGTCCTCGCCACTCTGGATTCAACACTCGTCTTTAATTTCCGCACTGCTGCCTGGTATCAAATTTACCTGTCACCGTAATGGACTCTCCCGGTTAGTCTGTCCTGCGTTAATTCTTGGCGTCCCCGCCTCGTCTGTTTATGCGTGCTGACCGCCGTTAATTTACCTGTAGTGGACTTGACGTGAACTGACTGCTCGCCTGTGACCTCCGCCGCGCATTTTCCCCGCGCGCTGACAGTTTTTCTTGGATGTGGCGTCTTATACACACCAAAGAGTTGCTGTTAATTTCTTGACGCAGTACTGTCTAAATTGATGGCACGAAGTCACCGATAATAACTCCTCTCTTTCAGCGAAGAGCCCACAAACATCTCAGAATGACAACACTCTCTATAATGTTCTTAATTGGACGTAGCCCCCAGATGTCACACGTTTCTCTTGATGATAATGATATCACGAAGTTCTCACGATGATACTGTTCATGATATTGATGATAAGTTTTGTGTGATGGTCGTTGTCTAGGTAACGATGTTCATGGTGTGTCAATGGAGATATCTGTCTTGCAATGTAACTCACCCCCGCAGTGCATATTCACCAGGCATTCAACAAGATTCCGTTGGCGCACATAATCCTTTATTACAAAAATAAGACGGACAAACGGAACAGGTTTATACATCCAGAAACATAACGTAATCCATAGAATATGAATATCCTCCTCACAATTTAACCAGCACACATCAATGCCTTCTCACGGCTGGCCTCTAATCTCAATCCACAAGACAGGTAATCCAGCTACAATCCTCGGCTGGAGCTCACACAATACAACCCACACATTGGGTTGGAGCCACTGCTCAACTATAGAACCCACTCTGGGGTTTGGCCTACACTCAATACAGAACCCACTCTGGGTTCAGGCCTGTCTTCACAACTCGAAGAACAACACAACACCGGAGCTCTCTCTTAAACGACCCGACCCGCAGTCGGTCTCTTCTCTCACTGCCCTCTCAGTCTCTTGACTTCACACAACACACCACTCTCTTTCGACCCATCCCCCCTGGGGCCACACTCACCCTTCCCATTATTTCTAAGGACTGGCTGTTTACTCGTAGCCAGGTCAGTCACTTTACTGTCTCCCACTTTCATCTCCATTCTTTCTCATGCCCGGCCACTCAACTCAATGTCAGTGACCCAGGCTTATGTCAATCTTTATTATTCGTTGAGGGGAAAAAAACTTCTGGTACATTACTTTCTGGCCGACCCTCGTATAAGATACGAGAGAAAAATTTTAATTTGCTTTACCGGAACCCTTAGAAAGATTAGAATAAAGAAGAAGAAATTAGATAACATTAAAGACAACCCACACATTAAAAATTATAGGAACACTGTGCTTAGAGCTTATATCCTCTAAAAGACAGCAGGCCAGTGCTGAAGGAACACAAGCACTTCCACACAGACACAGCTGATTTTACTTCTCATTTTAGTGTGATGGCCTGAAGACTCCAAGGTCAGACATGTGTTGGCCTATCCAGTAGCATTATTTAGGAACTGGCCATCGCATTTAAATGAAGGTACTCTTTTAGCGTTGGTCACAGTGGAGTAGTTGCTAGTACGCTTAGCTGCCCGTCCATGGGTCGTATGTTCGATTCCCCGTCGAGGTGGGGAGGATTTTAAAATATTGACCTGTGTTCGCAGGTCAACCCAGTCTTAAAATGTATACCAGGAAATTATCAAGGGCGATAAAGGTGACGGGTACGATATAGACGACATCGCCAATAGAGCGCCGCTGGCAGACAGTTCGGGAGTTGCTCTTCATGACCACAGGCTTCTGGCTCTGAGGGATGGCAAAGGTCCCGCATTGATCAAGTCCTAGCGATAATTGTTGTACCTGAATGTTCTGCGGATTGTGGCAATGGTGCGACGGGGATCCTTCTTCAGCTCCGTGCGGGTCAGGGTCTTGGAGGGTTTGCGAATACCTCGGCGTTTGAGGGTCACCAAAATGATACCCTTGCCATCCTTACCTGGTTCAACACCGACTGTCTTGCGGTGGATCAGACCATTGTAGCGGAAAGAGTTGCGAACATTCAAATTGTTGGGTTCCAAGAACATGTACTGTCTGATTCTCTTGATTAGGTTAACACAATATACTAATGTCGTGAACAGAAGCCCTTTAATTATATACCTTTACTTATGTAGTTTCGCAATTCACCGAAATACCAGGTCGAGATTTTGAACTCAGCGCAGTCGATTTGGAAGCAGAGAGTTTGTGTTAAATTCGATGATATGATCGTTGGAAGTTAAGAAAGCAAGCTGCTGAACGTAAAATTGGCTAGAAGATCACAGAGACAATAGATGCTGGGCTTGATTGCAACGTCCTGTATTCTACACACAACTAACTTTTTTTTTAAAACTTCTCCATTAGATTGTTACTGACCAGTGTATTGTAATCGATAAGAGAAATTTCGACTGCTGTGGGGCCTATTGTAGTTACATCTGTTAGCTTCCAAAAAACGTTATTCTCGCAGTAAATATATCGATACCTAGCCTTCACAGATAAGGGCGAAAAACAGGCGTCCTGTGTGCAAGTTGCGCACGTTAAAGCTCCACGGCAACTGGACATCGTAACGAGCCGGCCTTGAGGTTGATAACCTGATAACATTGTTAGAAAAAAAAAACATGCCCGCCAGTAGACATAACCCGTGATCTTGATGGACTCTCTAGATTAAGCCAACCTGACCTTCGAGATGCATAACTGTGTGCAACGCACTTCTCTCGAAAGAGGAATGAAGAAGAAGAAGAAGAAGAAGAAGAAGAAGAAGAAGAAGAAGAAGAAGAAGAAGAAGAAGAAGAAGAAGAAGAAGAAGAAGATATATGATAGAAAAGCATGAGAGATAGAAAGAGTAGAAAATACTATTTGGAAGAAATTCAACAAGGTAGCACAAAGTCCATATGCGGTCATTGTTATGTTATCAGTAAACCAGTTATAGGATACGTGCTAAATTAGTGATTTCCCGAAGGTGCCATTGAGCATTATCACCCCTTATCTGCCCAACATCTGTGCCAAAAATGAAATGAGAAATGGCAAAATGATGAAACCTGCTGCAAGTTTGATCTAATTGACGTAAAACCTTTCTCAGAACTCAACTATGCAAAGACGAGCTCGTTTCTCCTCTCAGACAGTATGAGGGGATTTTTTTTTTTTTTGGTTCGCATATCCTTTACAGGACATCGATGTCAACATCAGCATCTTTCAGCTGATCGTTGATTTGATTTATTTGGTGTACAGCCTACGATAGGTGGCTTTATTCTGTTGTGATAATTTGGCCGTGTCCAACGTGTGCCGCGTGGTCTAGTGGTTACACACACGCTTCACACGCCAGTGATCCGGGGTTTGTTTCCGGGTCCGGTCAAGGATATACACTACTGACGAGCTCAAACGAGAGCGAAACTCGAGTCTAGTGCTTCAACATTGACGTGGATAGGCCTTAGGTTCATACCAGAATACGATCAGCGTTGCCAGTAGTGGGTTGTGCTCAATATTTAGATTGTTGAATTCTTGGCAAGATTACTCTCAGTACTTTTCCATTGCTTTCTGAGCGACCGGCTCACATACCCCGTAAGTTACCGACGCGGAGAAAACCGCTACTGATTCTCGCGCATGTCACGTTACTCACGAGAGTATACGGGATTACGGAGAAAGGTGTGTAACTCCTAGACCAGGGAGCCCGGCTTGAGGGGATTAGAACGGCTAATTATGTCTGTTGTAAGACACAGTGTAGGTCAACATCGTGTTATGAAAACTAAAAAGCAGATAATTTTCACTTGCAAAACATGTCACCTGAACATTACAATCAATAAGACATAATTATCATTACCCTCTTCGGACTAAAAAACTCTCGGCCTTTTGGCGAAAATCAAAGTAGTATATGCACTTGTTTCTGTCAGGGCCACATGCAGAGGCGGTCATTCGCATTGAGACAGGGGGGCGTGGGATCTCTTGGGGCGGCTAGGGAACCGCGATCCCTTATAAAAACACAAATCAAATTAATATCCTATTTATGGCTGTCTCAGTCACAGGATTATTATCTTAGCCGGGGATGGGCCCTAATATAATTTCTCTTCCTAGATTGAACGGTGTTGGACTAATGGTATAATAGACTAATTAAAAACGATAGTTAGAACATCGTAATCCCTATAATCTTAGGTATACTGACGCTACCGTGTTACTAGCAGATCGTGTGCAAGAGTTACAAGATCTAGTGGAAGAAGTAAACAGGCATAGTGCAGAATGTGGCTTAGATATTAACATCCGAAAAACAAAAACGATGATTATTAGCAGTGGAAAGGAAAGGTCATTAATGAACATCACAGTAAATGGGGGGATATCAGAACAAGTAACAAGTTTCTCCTATCTTGGACAAATAATAATAGATGATGGCAAAAGTGAAATAGAAATCAAAAAGAGAATAGGAATGGCCAAAAATACTTTCAAAAGTATGAAATCAGTATTAACATCTAGAGAGATTAACAACACATTAAAATGAGAATTGTCAAATGTTACGTATATTCAACGTTACTATATGCCGCGGAAGCCTAGACATTGAACAGGCAACTAGAAAGTAGAATAGAGGCCCTGGAGATGTGGATATACAGAAGAATATGTCGTATTTCATGGAAACAAAAACAATCGAATGCAGAGGTTGTAGAAAAACTGGGAATGAAGAGAGAGTTGATGAAAGAAATAAAGAGGAGACAAGTGAAATATTTCGGCCACGTACCTGTACAATTAAAAGTCTTTTGGCAACATCACACATTACCGTGGTTTAAGTGATGCTGTGATTTCCATCACATGCATCAGAAAAATTTAGGCCTTTGTGTTATGCTTACTGAGACTACCTCTTTTAGGGCGCCAGATGCTTCTTTGCTGGTGCTAGTGAACCCCGTGCAAGACGCAAGTCATACATCCACATAGCACAACAAGGGTAAAACATGGCTGTTGGAGACCTGACCCTACCTGTCAGGAGATCTTGGAGTTAGCTTAACCTTGAGATGCTGTGCCCAGAAACCACAAAACAGAAAAAAAAAATTTTGTTGCGTATCCCTTACGGGATGTTGTAGTCAACACCAGCATTTTCGGCTGCTGTTGATGTACTAGGCAAGTGTTACGTTCAGTAGTTTGCCATTGCTTTCTGAACGACCGGCCCCTATACCTTTTTTCTAAAAAACCAGCACCGCCGTGTTTCGAACCCTGGTATACGGGCTCACAAACCGCGTTCGCAAGCCCTTAGCCACAGAGACCAGCAAAACAGAAAGGCATCAAGTATTCATCGGGCCTCTGCCAAAATCAAGGATAAACGATGCATATTGAATGTATGTCCTTCAAACTATCCATCAACCGCGTGTCCTGCTAGATGATCAATATACTCAACTGTTGGCTGAATACACGCCCTATTGTGTGACCGCTCATGTCTATTGGAGAGCTTGCTACACGTGTCAAGTTAATTGCATGTCCTTACAGGACGTCGCAATCAGTCTCAGAATATCTGGGAAGGTTAACCCGGTCAACAAATGTCAGCAGAAGTCGGATGTATCGGCCTGACGGCGCAAGAACGCAGCTCTGCTGTAAACAGGCACAACGCAGTCACTTCCGGGGAAAAAAAATCCGGATGAACGCAGAAGAAGAAGAAGAAGAAGTCTCAGAATATATCGGCTGTTTTTGGTTGTCAAGAAAAGTTTATGCTCACGAGTTTACCATTGATTTCAGAACTGTCGATGCTTATACTATTGCAAAATTCAACGCAAATCTAGCTTCTCCCACATCGCCGGTGGCTGACTCTGAATCCGGTGTGACGTCTTTGTGAAACTGTGCTCAAAACCCTTAACCCACACCACTACTCATTCAAGATAATATTGAAAATTGTCTGATATCCTTGCTTCTGAGGCTGGGAGGGGAAGGCACTGATCCGGAAAAATAATCCCGCCTATGCTGGAGATTGAACTCGGACCACTGTCTTACAGGCAAATACACTAACCACTATGCCACCTCGGCTTCTAGCACCTTCATCAAGGAATGAATTGCTCTTTGTTGGGAAAATCGTCAAGCCTCAAAGAGTCAACAAACAGCACCCTACTGGTCCAATAGGCACAGGCTGGGTGAACAGTTGTCCCGATACACTGTAGTGAGGCTAAGCAGTAATGTACAGGACGTGACGCCTTGGGTGATTCGAGAATCTGTGCTTCACAAGTTGGTTCTGCTTTTAGTAAAACGTGTTTTTGATGATGGGGAATACCCGTGTGCAGTGTCGGATTGGACAGGGTGTCCGTTTCCCCGTTGGCAAGTGGGTAATGTTCTTAATGAAGTGAACTCCCTTAAACATTAGACAATATGTTACAAATCTTTTAGTCCTGGCAACCAATATGCTTAGACTCAAGTCAGCTACTGCCCGTGTGTTGCCGCTGTTGATCCTTGAGGGCCGACACTCGGATGTTCTGGTTAGGCTGAGAGATGTACTGTTCCTAGACACTACCCGAGAAGCTTAAACCGGTCAACAAATGTCGGGAAGAAGACATGTTGGACCAAACAGCGCAAATATCGTCAATTAATAAGTAGCGTCTGCTTTGGTGTAACGGTTATACCGTTACACTAACAATGATATGAGCGCGGTCGGAGAGGGATCTGATGGCAGCTCGGGTCGTTCGCTAGCTACCTATTCCTCCGTGTACTCAAGCCTACAAAATATGATAGTCTCAATACTTCTCATACCTACAGAACGTTCCTGCTAAGACAGTTCATAAATAAACACACATCGTATTGTCTGGCGCTCATAAAGGTGAGAAGAAGGAAGCAGAGACTAGAGGACGCACTAGGCAAAATAATCCAATCCAATGTTTGGTACGAGTACCCTCTTTCAGCCTTCGAGATTTCGACTTGGCTATGTAGGGGTGTTTATGGTGTAGCTTGTAGTTTGTCTTTCGTACTTTGGGCTGCTTGTTGTTAGCTTCCCGGCTTCTGATGGGTTGATTGCGTTCGTTACTTTCTTGATGAGGTTTTATATGTCTGGACAGAGTCGCGCACTTATTGAAGCCCGGAGTAATTGTGGTCCCACCCCGTCTTATGGTGTTGTTTCCTTCAGAGAGCTTTACCAGTTGTCGTCTCTCCTGGTGTTCCTCCAATTACCCCGTCGTGAGTTGCCTTCCAATCTGCAGTTGCAGAAGCAACAGTAGCAGAAGAAAGATGGGTAGAAGAGGCCTAAGTAGTAGTAGTAGTAGTAGTAGTAGTAGTAGTAGTAGTAGTAGTAGTAGTAGTAGTAGTAGTAGTAGTAGTAGTAGTAGTAGTAGTAGTAGTAGTAGTAGTAGTAGTAGTAGTATAAGAAGAAGAAGAAGAAGAAGAAGAAGAAGAAGAAGAAGAAGAAGAAGAAGAAGAAGAAGAAGAAGAAGAAGAAGAAGAAGAAGAAGAAGAAGAAGAAGGGGATGGGTGATGGCTTGGTGGAGGAGAAGAAGAAAAAAGACACCAACCAAATGACCTTCACGAAATTGTATTTACGTGAAGGGATCCTCCAGGAAGACATCTCATAATTTATGAAGTAGTATAGAACGCTACGGGGCTTTTTTGTTGAAGTAAATAAGGTCACCGCTACTAAAAATAGCTTTGCCACCACAGAGTCAGAAGACATCAAGTAGGTCACACCGCAATACGCTCACGTGATTCCCGACTGACTGTGCAACCAGGTCACAAGAACGTGAATGCAGGTCGCCCAGGTGTAACCTGCCGTACCCAGACGCCAGCTGGGTGTGGGGAAAGTGCAGGGAGTGCGGGGCCGTTGGCATATGTGCACTGTGTGTGAGAGGGAGAGAGGGTGAGTGAGGGAGAAAGTGCGTTTGTCCTTGAGAGAGAGAGAGAGAGAGAGAATGAGAGAGAATGGCAGTGTCAGAAAGAGAGACAGAGAGACAGAGAGAGAGAGAGAGAGAGAGAGAGAGAGAGAGAGAGAGAGAGAGAGAGAGATTGTGTGAGGCAGGCTCAGGCTACAATCTCCCCAGCTCACATGTCATGAGTTTAGCTTAATGACCCTTAGCCATTGCCAAGACACATCAGAGACGAGGTGCCTTCCATTCTATGCTACGCATAAAGGACAGACAGACAGACAGACAGACAGACAGACAGACAGACATTCTATTTTATATATATAGATGAGAGTTTGTTACATACCATATGAAGGAAAAATCCCTATTCCCAAAACCCGCACAATCGCTAACTACCGGCTAACCCTTGGTTGGCTGCAATGGATCTCCAACACTGTCTGTCTCTCGCCTTGATTGTACATTCTGTCAGGCTGATATTCGTCCATCTCTTGATGTTATCCTCCCACTTGTATCGTTGTCTACCTCTTGCTCGCTTGCCCTCAACCTTGCCTTCCAGTATGGTTTTTATAAGAGAATCATGTCTTTTACCGTGGCCGAAATATTTCACTTGTCTCCTCTTTATTTCTTTCATCAACTCTCTCTTCATTCCCAGTTTTTCTAGAACCTCTGCATTTGAATGTTTTTGTTTCCATGAAATACGACCTATTCGTCTGTATATCCACATCTCCAGGGTTTCTATTCGACTTTCTAGTTGCTTGTTCAGTGTCCAGGCTTCCGCGCGCCATACAGTAGCGTTGAATATACGTAGCATTTGACAATTCTAATTTTTAATGCGTTATTAATCTCTTTAGCTGTCAATACTGATATCATGCCGTTGAAAGCATTTTTGGCCATTCCTATTCTCTTTTTGATTTCCATTTCACTTCTGCCATCATCTGTTATTATATGTCCAAGACAAGAGAAACGTGTTACTTGTTCTAGTATCTGCCCGTTTACTGTGATGTTCATTGATGACCTCTCCTTTTCACTGCTAATTATCATAGTGTTTGTTTTCTGGATGTTAATATCTAAGTTGGGAGTCTCTCTGGTGAAGTGGTCAAGCCGTTTGACTCGTGCTCCGAAGGTTGTGGGTTCGATTCCGGTCCGCGTCCTTCGGTTTACGAGTGAAATTTTTCTGAGACTCCTGAGGGTCGTCGCTAGAGCTACGGAGTTCGTGATTTGTGCGACGCTTTCCGCGCTGCGGAAAGAGACAGAGCCATATGGGATAAATACCCGGTGCAATGAAGTCGACCCGGTCGACTTTTAAGCGACTTTTTTTTAAATCTAAGCCACATTCTGCACTGTGCCTGTTACTTCTTCCACTTTCTGTCTATCCACAACAACAATCCCCTCTTCCGTAGTTTCCTGACACCGCGCATGCGCCCCACGCATGCGCCAAGCGTGTGTACTGTAAGCACGTATCAGACCTGTAGCTCATGTGTTATACATGTGTTATTGATTTAGTTTTGTGTGTAATATGGGGGGGGGGGGGGGTGTGTGCCAATCAATCAATCATGTGCCATGCCGGAAAGCGTGGGCGGTCATGACTCGCCATTTCACTCGATCACCAGTGTCGTGGATCAGCTCAGTGTTCCTGTCTCGTCCATGCCATGTGGCCAAGCCATCCAGGTATTTTCCTCTCGGTCTTCCTCTTGGTCTGTTCCCCTCGATCTTGCCAGTTGTCACTAAGTTCTCCAACCCATTTCTTCTCATAACATGTCCAAAAATTTTTGACTGTCTACGTCTAATTTCTCTAATCAGTTTACGATGTTCATTTGTCTCCTGTAGTACTTGGTCATTGGTTTTTCTGTCTGTCCATGGTATTCTTTGCATTTTCCTCAGAAACCACATTTCTGCAGCCATCAGATGCTTTTCAGCTTGACTGCTCATTGTCCAAGTTTCACATCCATACAAAAGAACAGGCTCTATGTATCCCCTCAACACTCTTTTTCTCGTTTCAATTGACATCTTTTTATTGGTCAGAATGTTTTTCATCTTGCTAAAGGCTACTTTCGCCATGGCCATTCTTGTTCTAATCTCTTCCAGGCATCTCCCATCAGATGTTATAACTGTTCCAAGATAATTGTACCGATTCACTTGTTGAAGAATATTTCTATTTACTTGTATATTACATTGTGGCACTTCTTCCTTCCTACTGACGACCATAACCTGAGTCTTTTTACAATTTAATTTTAACCCCAGTTGCTCACTGTGTACAACAACCGCATCTACTAATTGTTGCAGGTCCTGCGCATTGTCTGCAATTAATACTGTGTCATCTGCATATCTAATGTTATTGATGTTTCGTCCTCCTGTAACAAGCTATGGGGAGGGTCCCATAATGTCCCGTCACAATATTTCAAACTTATTCTTTTGCCCTGGCTGGGAATAGGTCTTTGCTGCCAACCCTCATCCGTTCCCCGGACTTACTGTCACACTCTCTTTCGACCTCAGGGTTATTTCCTGCAGTGTATTTCTGGCTGACACACACGTAACATGACGATCGTCTCAGTCACTATAATTTGAATTTAATACCGTAATAAAGACAACACAGAAGAACACCAAGACAGATAAACCTATACAAGTCCAGAAAACCAAACTGATGAGATAACTCTAGTCCAGAAATGAATCCAGAAAACTCTGAACATCATATATCACAGATCTTGAAATTGTCCAGTCATTTCACAACTGCCTCACCGGGCAAAGTTTCCAGTCTCTCTATCCAGCGTCGGTTGTTCGAACAACAGCTTCCAAGTTTCCTAGGTCACCACGATATAGTCAGTAATCTGGTCTGGGAAAGTGCCATGTGATCACTGGGCACAATTGAGGTTGGGAACCAAAGTCATGATACCAGATTGGGTATAGGGAATGAATCAGAGTCTTTCGCTGTCCCGGACAAGGATGGGAATTGGCGTAGGTCCAAACCGCCTCATCCACAAACGCTCGACCTTAAGTCAATGAGAAGACTTGAGTTGGCTGTTGTGTCACTCATTACATTTTTGTAACGCCTCTCCAGTTATATTAGAAAAAACACATTATACCTGGTATGTCCACTGACTTGCCCTGGCTTCATCATGTGCTTATAAGTTTGGGCATAGAAGCCCTGTCAAATCCTTCAACACACTTTCCGGTTTACACTCGACCTTAAGTCGATGAGAAGACTTCAAAAGAAGGACCCTGTAGATAACAAAATTCAAGTGAGGGATCAAGCTGACTCATGCACCACACATTAGTTATGCATTTCGGCTTACCAAGACCAGTATATAAGTGGCTTGCTTGAATGCGTCTGACATGTCAGGTAGCCCCTGGATTGGCTACGTCCTGGCTTGCATAGACCTCCAACTTGTAGACGTCCTGTCGGCTACCCTATGCACCCTGTTGCATACAAGACTCACTCTCCACACTCATACCCTGCCTTTATTATTGTTGGGCACATTCGTTTCCCAGCTTCTCTCTCCCTTGCAAACCATGCCTTTCTCACGACAAAGATCTTGTGGTGTGGTGTGCCTAGTAATCTGTATGTTTCTCCCCCTTAACTAATATTATAGTAGTGGGGTTGTATGGCCCGCAGTGTAGTTCCCCATTCCCAGCAAGAATAGGAAAGAAGATACTACCCCTTCCGGCCGCTGCTCTTGTCTGAGCTGTCGCCGCAATGTACCGGCAGTGCCTCACATAACACACAGATTCAGAGGAATGCAGGTTCTCTCAATGAGATAAAGAAGTTTATTTATATTCCCGACATCATCCTATCGACTAAAAGACGAAAGAGATAGCACTGTGGATAGCCTCTTCCGGCTCAAGAAGATAGATCATAGATTGGTGGACCCCATCCCCAAGGAGCCCTTCCCTCCTTCCGGCACACCGTAGCTATCTGATGTGCTTATATTTAAATGAGAGATGCTACTAAGTAGAGGTAAGCCGTAGGAAGAAAGATAGCACACGTCTATCGGCTGCCAAGAACAAGCGATATCATTTGGGACATCTTTATTGTTCAGATTTGTTCCCTGGCGATGTCAAGAACAGAACGCCTAACTAGATTGGCCAACGGTCAACCCACTCACAATATGGGCATGACCGGCTTTTCGCCAGTTCGTTTCACCAGTTGAGACAACAGAGATTTATAGGCCAAGTTTTGGCTGGACCAAAGAAAACCCAAGTTTACCTTTTCATTCCACCAGTAGGAGACCTTTTAAAATGTCTCAATCTTTAACTTGAACTCTTGACATTCGGCAGTGGGTAGCGATCAGTAGAAACGGACATGAATTCTCCAGAAGCCGCTCCAGTGCGCATTTGGCGCAAGGCGCTCCATCGGGTCTACCCGAAAGAAAAGACCTATATCTACTCGCTCCATGTAAAGATTGTGTTATGAAGGTAACCCCAAAGAACTATCTTTCATGGAGATTGAGCGAACAAGAGAACTGAGAGCTTCCGAAAGCCGTTTCCCCCTGTTTACCCAAAATAAAAGAAGGCATGAGGACATGAGCCATTGGCGTTTCACCACACCTCCAATGCTGATTCCATTTATATTCTCTACATTTCTGAAAATATTTTCACTGTACAGGGAAAAAAGATCTGGAGACATCACACATCCCTGCCTAATACCTCTCTTAATTGGCTGATACTCCAATTATACTAATTATACATATCAGAAATAGGCAGTCCGTCGTTCTTGGCTACATTATGAGAAGACAGAAACTGGAGCATGTCGTGACAACTGGAAAGATTTCTGGTTAGAGAAATAAAGGAAGATAGAGAAAAAGTCTTGACAGTCTAGTGTCATGGTGCGGTAGGGAGTCAACACATGAATTGATCCACGCCGTCGGAGATCGCAACTTGTGGAGAAGCATGATTGCCCATGCCAGTCGGCAAGGCACTTGATGATGATGAAGTAAGTGTGTCACATTCCCCTCGAAAAGAGGAACATAGAAGACGAAGAAAAAGAAGTAAGCCGACCGCTACCAGGTTATGTAACTAGTTCCTCAGCAGGTCAACCAACATTCGTGCTTCAGCCTCAGAGAAACAGCATCAAGATTTCTGAGTGAGTTCAACGAAAACTAAGTCAAGGGTTTACGCAAAGAAACAACAAACAGAAACAATATAGTTCTATGTTTTCAAAGGGAAGTGAATAGATGGTTGAGATGATATTCAAAGCGTAGAAGAAAAGCCCCGCCAACTTTTAATCACATTGCTACAGGAATAATAAGCGTGGCAGCTCTTCGGTGGTTGTTGAAGAAGGGGACGGAACATGTGTGGAAATTTCGCTAGAGCAGTCGGTCAATTCTTAAATTAAGCCTTCAATATTAACAATAACAATATAGTTCTGCCATTAAACTACAGTTCTGCACATTGGCGATATATATATTTTTTTTTAAAGTTTGGTATCATAATCCCTCGAATAAGAAAGTCCTTCAAGAAACAAATGAAAACCGTCAACTGATTAAAGAAATTAGACTTTAGCAGTCTAAGACTGTCAATATTTTCTAGGCATGTTTTGAGGAGAATTAAACTTGAAAACTTGTGTGACAACTGGCAAAAATTATGGGAAAAAGTAAGGAGAATGCAAAGTTATAAATACCTGGATATTTGGTCACATGGTCTAATCGGAACAAGGGGTCAGACCTGATCAACGACTCTGGTGATCATGTGAGATGGCTAACTATGAAGTCCACACATGTCGGCACCGTGCTTGATGATGATGATGTTTATTACAGTTCCTGTCATATATACAAAGGCGCGCACACAGATGCAACTGTACATACACGAAAGGTGAACAAACAACAAATGGCAAGTTGTAGTTTTTTTTCTGTTACTGGCACCTGGTCGTCTTGATAGACGATAGTTTGGGCCATTGTGCTTCAAACAGGCATAATAACTACAAAACATGGCGGGGACCACGGATGGGTTTATACCTCTCCAAAGCACTAAGCTTAGGCTGAATTATAGAGACCATGTGTTGCCCATGCAGCATGATCCCTCTCTCGGCCTGCCCAGTTTACTCCAGAGGAAAGGTAACACCAATTCGTGTGAAACAAGACAAGCTGCAGAAGCTGCCGAATCAGCAAAATAATGCACTAATTGGCCACCTATCGAAGTTTTCATCCTAGAACAGTTGTCGACCAGTTGCCCCTGCCATGACATTTAGTTTTTAGGTTTAATTTCCTCGCACTAGGGTAAGTCTTGTAACCTCCCAACTGCGTTCCTCCACCCGAAGCCGTTGGCACAATGTGGGGTATTGGGTATGTGAGCGCCGCCCAACATTCGTCGCTAACAGAAAGCAGGTAGTACCATCTACTGTCATACAGTAGCTCAGTCATATCAGACTGAGACCTGAATAATTGTTTGTTATAACCCTGTAGCCGGCTTCCTGGCCTAGAGGTTAGCGACTTTTATCCGTAATCTCGTATACTTCGTAAGTAACGTGACGACGGTGAGAATCAGCAGTGTTTCGAATCGAGTCGGTAACCTACGGGGTATGTGAGCCGGCCGCTCAGAAAGCAATGGCAAACTACTGAGCTTAATCTTGTCAAGAAATCAACAATCAGCTGAAAGATGCTGATGTTGACAGCGATGTCCTGTAAAGGATATGCAAATCATTTTTTATAGCCCTGTGGATTCGAGTAATTCACTCTTGTATAACTTGGAGAACAAAGGACTTATTAGGATTTATTTCCATCCTGAGAAGCAAGAAACACGCTCATATGTTACCAGGGCCCTAAAGAAACGTAAAAAAAAAATAGTAACACTGTGGACCTCTTGTGCGTGTCGTAAAAGGCGACTAAAGAAGGTTGGTCCGAGACCGGCCATCTAACGCAGTTGAATAGTCTGCCAACATCCAACCAACCATAAACTGCCCTACAAGGGGGCTGGTATGCTTTGTTGCGGGCCTGTACAAAAAGTGCAAAAGAAGAAGGAAGATGAGAAGGCAAGCAATACACTCATTTAGAACATACTGGCCAACTCTCCGCGCGGTTATGTTTATTATTTTGAATGCTTTTGTATTGTGTGTTCCGGTGCCACTGTGCTTTATGCTTATTTGGTAGAGATAGTTTGTTTATTGCTATTATTATTTCTAGGTTGTTGCGCTGTTTACCTTCGTGTGTGTGTGTGTGTGTGTGTGTGTGTCTGTGTGTGTGTGTGTGTGTGTGCGCGCTAGTGTATTTTTTGTTTGTTTAATTGATAGATATAATACTTTTATTGCTATGATTCTTTCTAGGTTGCAGCGCTGTTTACCGTTGTTTTTTGTTTGGTGTTTAGTTTAAGGCCCATGTTCTCTGCACACGGATATCTCCATAACTATGTTAGTCTCCTCCCCACAGATCCCATAAGGAGCATCTCAGCACAGCGCATGTACTCCGTAGCCCCAACAATAACCCACGTGTTTGTACACCGGTATTACGTACGCTATAAGTGTCCTCTCCATGGGTAGTGTTTATTAATGTTGAAATGTGTTTATATCTTTTCGCTTTCCAATTATCGAAAGGTTTTTAATGTGCGCAAAGTGAACACGGAGCCGCCATTTCGCCCTAGTCGGAGAGGGCTACCCTGGTACCGGGATAGGGATATATCATGTTTTTGTTTTATTATTTTCTAACAAAGCCTACACAATCCACGCGAACAGATCTGCGCAATTCGGGGGCGGGTGTTGTAACATCCAAGCCACTCCTTCCATACCTATAGTTAGTAATGCCGTATCCTGTTTTCTTTATTTCTCTTCTTGCTTTATTGTTCATAGTCCTGCTTCCCCCCCCCCCCCCCCACACACACACACTCGCTTTGAACTGGATGGTTGTCTACTCGCGTGCTACTGCTACAAGTAGTTGCTACTGCTAGTGACTGCACTGGATCGATGTTTGCATGTGAATTCATCATCATCAAGTGCCCTGCCAGCTGGCGTAGGCGTTCATGACTCCCCACAGATCTCGGTCTATGGTGTTCTGTATCAACTCTGCTGATGATGTTCCTCCATGCCGCCGTCTCAATCCATCCAACATTATTTCTCTTGTTCTGCCTCTCCCTCTCTTCCCCTCGATCTCTCCAGTTGTCACGATGTTCTCCAATGCCTCTCTTCTCATCACGTGACCGAAGAAAGATGTTTGTCTCTTTCTTATTGTTGTACATAGTGTTCTAGTTTCATTAGCCTCTTTCAGGCAATCATTGTTAGTTACTCTGGCAGTCCAAGGAATTCGCAACATTCGTCTCAAAAACCATATCTCGGTTGCTTCCAAGTTTTCCCTAATTTGTTCATTTACATTCCAAGATTCACTGCCATACGGCAAAATTGGTTCTATATGGCATTTCAGCACTCTCTTTCTTACATTCATTGATAGTGACTTATTGCATAAGATACTCTTCATTTTCTGAAATGCAACTTTTGCCTGTCCTATTCTGCTCTTAATCTCAGTTTTACATCTTCCATCTGATGTTGTAAATGCCCCAGGGTATTTAAAATTATCCACTTGGTTAAGAACTTTCCTGTCTATTTCTATGTCACATTTTGGTGTCACCATTTTCTTTGATATCACCATTGTTACTGTTTTCTTGACGTTCAAGGAGAGTCCTTTCCTTGTACTCTCCCTTACTACAATGTCAAACAATTGTTGTAGGTCTGTTGCATTATCCGCCACCATAACTGTGACAACTGCTTAGCGTATAATATTTATATTATAACCTCCGATTAGTATTCATGGCTTCTCTTTTATCTCTCTGGCTTATCTTTGACCTCTCTCTCTCCCTCTCTCTTTGATCTCTTTCTTTTCATGGCATGTGGATTAACTTTCCATATTACCAGTGTCCTTCGCCTTCAGATGAACCCACTCCGACCTCGAGGTACTTGTAATTTACGTCCCCAAGTCCAGGACAAGAAGTCAACATTTAAATCCAACTGACCCACGTGCGAAACGAACCCCCTATCGCGGTCAGTAAAGACAGTTTAAGAGCGAGAGCGTTTAACCATTGGCAACGTCTACTTCCGTTCATCTTTAACTAACCAAGCTGTTAACTGCAGTAAGAAAAGGAATGTTAAAGTGCTATACTCCGTGGCTAAGTGGTTTAGGCTTCTGCTTGGCGTCCTGGAGGTCGTGGGTATGGTTTCAGATCCTGTCATTCAAGCTAATAGTGCAATTTTCCCGGCCACCCCTAGGGGACGTTGCTCAGACTACGGTGTTCGTGTTTTGTGCCATGCTATTGGCAGGCGGTTTGTCGCTTTGTGGAAAGAGAAACACAGATTGGGTAAAACCCGGGGCAGTTAAGTTAGTCCTCTCGACTTGAATCTGTTAGTTTACTCTGTACAAAGCCTATACTGTTGCGTATATGTGAAACGTGGACAAGAAGCAAAGCAAGCTGAGAAACATAATGGCAGTCGAAGTATAGTTTCTGATGAAAATGCGAAGTATACCATGGACAGACAGAAGAAGAAGAAGAAGAAGAAGAAGAAGAACTAATACGTTACTTCAAAAAAATAAAATAACTGATTAAGTGCCATGGGCTGATAAATCGTCTTTTTCGAACTTCCCGTAACTGTTATGGGCTTATAAATCAAACTATAGTTAAACTATAAATACAATAGTGTTTTTCTATGTAACCCCTTTAATTTTTATATATAATACAACATGCCTGCTACCATATTAACAACCTTTAATTCGTAATTGTGACACACCTTTGCTTCCCATTTTCCGCCATCCATTTTTGATTGGTCCAAACCTACTGTTTGTTTAGCAATGAATCTGTTAAAACCATAAATTGATTAGAGAAATTAGACGCGGACAGCCTAGATATTTCAGGAACGTTGTTAGAAGAATTACATTTTGAAACTGTGCGACAACTGGCACACTTGATGGGAAAAGAGCAAGGGGAAGACAAAGTGGTCAATAAATACCTGAGAGGCTTGGCCACATGGCATAACTGGCATAAAATTACAGGCCTGTTCCAATGTAAAATAACTAGCCTTCATCAGCAAACAAATACATAGACAAAACACAACATATAATCACGGTGAAGACACTACAGCAGTGGTTCCCAAGCTTTTCAAGCAGAGGGCCATATTTACTATTTTCGGTAGTTAAGCGGGTCACACTGTTATAAAATCATAAAAGTCGTACAATATTATTCGTACCTTTCTTAACTTTTGTTAATAAAATTCTAAAACTTTAAAGGCAGTCAGTGTTTGTACTACACTGCGGCCATTTTTTGGTTTAAAATCAAAATTTCATTTAACAATAAATTGTAAATCAGTTTCGAAAACCGCTATTAATGTAATTAATTTACAATTGTAACTGTTCTTCATAACCACCTTACTTAAGTCCAGATGCTAATTTATCAATGTCTGGGCACAAATCTTTCGCGTCCAAAGTCTTCCAAAGAATTCACGACAAGCAACGTCTTCACATTTTCGCTTTTTACCATTGTTTGATTTTAGATTTTCCACACTCATGTTTATAAGCCTTAACGGAAAATTTGTATTTGAAAAAAATCTAATTTTAAACAATACTACCGACTCTGCTAACCAGCTGTAACAGACGACAACAATGCGCTTTGCGCAATCTGATTGGTCCACAAGGCTGGGATATGGGAACTTCATAACGTTTCGTTGCGAAACGCTGACGGGGCGCTCCGAGTGCATTTTTGAAATTATTAAAATATATTATATTAAATAATGAGGCCTCGCGTGCCACTTTCTGACAGCTGGCGGGCCACTTGTGGCCCGCGGGTCGTGGTTTGGGAACCTCAGCACTACAGTGACTGCATTAAGGCATAAGAACGAGATGAGAAGAATGGAAAGATGAAAAGATAAGAACAATTTTGCAAAATGTATAAAAATCTGCTACTTATTTTAGAAACCCGGGCTGTGATACTCACACAGACTGAGTATCACAACCTGGGATTCTGAGATAAGCAGCACATTTATTTTTCCATTGTTCTCGTTGTTTTTTTTTCGTCTTTCCATCTTCTCATCCCGTTCTTATGCTTTAATGCAGTCACTGTAGCGTCTTCCCGTGATTATCATTATATCTTGTATTTTGTATATGTATTTGTTTGCTGATGAAGGCTAGTCGCTGCACTGTCCTATGCTTTCCCTAATTGTGTTCTATAAAGCTGCATTACTTTGCGCTATTTTATATTGTTTATATTTCCACAGCTTTACCATAGTTCCACTACCTTTATTCAGACCTGTACCAAGACTGGTTGTCGTGTGAGATGGCGAACCTTATCACCCACGCCTAATGGCATAGCACATGATGATGATGATGTTTAAATTGCCGCTTTGATCTGAATCGCTGAACTTAATTTGTGGGTCTTCAAGGTCAGTCACGTTTTGTGTCATACACTCGCGGGATGTTCATTACACATGGCCTTGAGTTAGGTCGCGCGCCAGAGAGGGCTTCCCGCTTCAGGGAACTCCACAGCTGATTTGAGTTATGGGTTCTTCACATCCAACTCGTGTTTTGCATTACATTATTTAAAAATGAAGTAGAGAGAGCGGTTAAAAATACAGACAGGTGGTGGGTAGATGGATGCCTTCGTGTATCTTTATGCCTGCCTACCTACCTATCTACCTACTTACCTAGCTACCTACCTACCACCTATCTGCCTGTCGACCTGTCTACTTAGCTGCCTTTCTACTAACTATTGTTACAGAGCTACACACAGGTTATGGACGTGATCGTATATCACCACTCAAGTCAGTCTTCGCGTTGTTAGAAAGGTATTTTATTGATGAATCATTCAATCTCAGCACATATGATGGAGACTCCCTTCTCGGTGTTGACATCTCTTCTCGCTGGCCCCAAGTGACGTGTGTGTTTACCTAGATACCCTTCTTCATTCGTGCACACACGTTCACTATGGTTTTCCCCCTAGTCAAGGAATGCGCAGCATTCCTTAACTCTTTACTCCTAACCTAAATTCCCTCACTGTTACACTATGCATCTACCTAGCAAGCTATATACCATGTGTCTGACTGTCTGTCTGTCTGTCTTTCTGTCTGTCTGTCACTATGCTAGTTTATTTGCACTATTGCTTGTCTGTCTATTGTCTGTATGACTGACTGCCTGCCTATTTGTTCTGTCTGTCCGTCTGCCTATTTGTCTTTCTATCTATTTATCTCTCTGTCTCTCCGTCTGTGGGCTGCTTGTCCGTCCATTTGTTCTGTCTGTCCTATTATCTGCCTATCTTTCCCCATTCGTTAGCCTCAGTCTCTATGTCTCTATGTTACAGAGATCCAGTTATAGCATCAAAGCGATGTCCTACTTCGTAAGAACTGGAAAAAAAAAAATGACTTCGGCCTCGACACATTCTTTTCCCAACATAAGATAACTTGATATGGCATGTTTTGTTTACTTAATGCAGTCATACGTGATTATAAATAAAGTATGCCCCAGCAACTCAGAAGTAACTTATCTCCTATTATTGATAGAGAGTTATCCGGTCAGTCCAAAGTCTAAGTTCTGGTGACTAGGAAATTTCGAGTCTTTTGTCACACAAATTATTCACGCCAGCGTTTCTCTAGCTGTAATATCTGGCCGGCTCCAATTGCGGCCATTAAAATGTAGTGACGTTAGGGAATGCCCAGTGCTAGACTCAGATCTTCACTTTCCCGCAATCACTCGGCTCACACTGGGTTTTACAACCATTACAGTTGAACTTAAACGTCGATTTCTTGTT
Source organism: Cepaea nemoralis (assembly GCA_014155875.1). Classification (NCBI taxonomy): domain Eukaryota; kingdom Metazoa; phylum Mollusca; class Gastropoda; order Stylommatophora; family Helicidae; genus Cepaea; species Cepaea nemoralis. Next base: position 27,435 of record JACEFZ010009459.1, read on the forward strand.
CAGAAGCAATGGGAAACTAAATGTAAAATTAGTTTCATATCCTTTACAGGACGTACCAGTCAACACCAGCATTATTTTGCTGTTGTTATCTCTTGTCGGGCTCCCTGGTTAGCAGCTTTCTCCGTAACCCCGAATACTCTCGTGGTTGACGTGAGCGCACGAGAATTTGGAAGAGGCTTCGAGTCGCGCCAGTGACTTATGAGAGTATGGAGCCGGTCGCTCAGAAAGCAATGGCAAACTACTGAGCGGAATCTTGCCAAGAAATCAACAATCAGCTGAAAGATGCTGATGTTGACAGCGATGTCCTGTAAAGGATATGCAAAACATTTTTGGTGATCTCTTGGTAAGTTTACGTTCAGTAGTTTGCCATTGCTTTCTGAACGACAGGCACCCATACCATGTCGTAAAAGAAAAAAAACCAATGCAACGCAGTCTGCTGCCAAATAGCGCGCAGCTGTATTTCGAACGCGGGTATGCGGGATCAAGAACTTCATCCGTAACTCCTTTCGCCACGGAGCGATGGCAAACTAATGAACGTAAAATTGTCTATAAAATGAACCCGGGGTTGATCACAAAGGAAATGCAACATGTTATGTTATTACCAAACATGAGAGCTCCGCCAGGGTACCGGCTAGTGAGTGGCTAGTCCGCCAGCCTGGCCATCATTGGTTGTTGTTTTTTTCCCGTTCGTTCGCTTTGAACTCAGGCGTAGTCCTTACACGTGCCACTACTTCAAGTTCACTGAGCTGATTTTTGCGTGTGGATTAGTTTTCCTTCTACTATTGTTTCTCGCCATTAGACGAAGCCTCTCCAATTTCTGAGGTTCTTGTAATGTACGTCCCTACGGTCAAGGACCTGACCAGACATGAGTACAACAACACCAGGAAATACAAGAACGCGAACCTGACCAGACATGAGTACAACAACACCAGGCTCGACAAGAACGCGAACCTGACCAGACATGAGTACAGCAACAACGCCAGGCTCTACAAGAACGCGAACCTGACCAGACATGAGTACAGCAACAACGCCAGGCTCTACAAGAACGCGAACCTGACCAGACATGAGTACAACAACAACACCAGGCTCTACAAGAACGCGAACCTGATCAGACATGAGTACAACAACACCAGGCTCTACAAGAACGCGAACCTGACCAGACATGAGTACAACAACAACACCAGGCTCTACAAGAACGCGAACCTGACCAGACATGAGTACAACAACAACGCTAGGCTCTACAAGAACGCGAACCTGACCAGACATGAGTACAACAACATCGCCAGGCTCTACAAGAACGCGGACCTGACCAGACATGAGTACAGCAACAACGCCAGGCTCTACAAGAACGCGGACCTGACCAGACATGAGTACAGCAACAACGCCAGGCTCTACAAGAACGCGAACTTGACCAGACATGAGTACAGCAACAACGCCAGGCTCTACAAGAACGTGAACTTGACCAGACATGAGTACAGCAACAATGCCAGGCTCTACAAGAACGCGGACCTGACCAGACATGAGTACAGCAACAACGCCAGGCTCTACAAGAACGCGAACTTGACCAGACATGAGTACAGCAACAATGCCAGGCTCTACAAGAACGCGAACTTGACCAGACATGAGTACAGCAACAACGCCAGGCTCTACAAGAACGCGGACCTGACCAGACATGAGTACAGCAACAACGCCAGGCTCTACAAGAACGCGAACCTGACCAGACATGAGTACAGCAACAACGCCAGGCTCTACAAGAACGCGAACCTGACCAGACATGAGTACAACAACAACACCAGGCTCTACAAGAACGCGAACCTGACCAGACATGAGTACAACAACAACGCCAGGCTCTACAAGAACGCGAACCTGACCAGACATGAGTACAACAACAACACCAGGCTCTACAAGAACGCGAACCTGACCAGACATGAGTACAACAACAACGCCAGACTCTACAAGAACGCGAACCTGACCAGACATGAGTACAACAACAACACCAGGCTCTACAAGAAGCGCGAACCTGACCAGACATGAGTACAACAACAACGCCAGACTCTACAAGAACGCGAACCTGACCAGACATGAGTACAGCAACAACGCCAGGCTCTACAAGAACGCGGACCTGACCAGACATGAGTACATCAACAACGCCAGGCTCTACAAGAACGCGAACCTGACCAGACATGAGTACAACAACAACGCCAGACTCTACAAGAACGCGAACCTGACCAGACATGAGTACAACAACAACGCCAGGCTCTACAAGAACGCGGACCTGACCAGACATGAGTACAGCAACAACGCCAGGCTCTACAAGAACGCGAACCTGACCAGACATGAGTACATCAACAAAGATAGAATCCACACCAAGCTAGAAACTCATAGAACTCAGGAAGCAAAAATGGCAGCTCTATCTTCTTAAGATATTTTCTTAAAATGTTAGTAAATGACTGAAGATTTTCTAACACGGATACATTCATCAAAAAGAAGAAATCGATTTCCGTGGGGGTTTTAAAAAAGCAAAGACAAAGAATGAAGTGTTTCAAACAACGGGACTCTTGAAAACATTACTAAACTAGATCAAGTCCAGAAAACTAAAGTGCATCGGAGTGTATCCTTGTTAAAGGGTGCGTTGTGGAGAAAACTGAAGGTCAAAATCTCAAAAGAAATACAACTGCACCTGCCTGTCTGTCTATTCTGTCTGTCCCACTACATTTCTGTCTTCCCCTTTGTTAGTCTACATCTCTGTCTCTATGTTACAGTTGTAACACCAGAGACCATAGATTAAGTACTGAAAATGCCAATGACTTACGCACGACACATTCTTTTCCCCAACATAAGGCAATTTGATGCGGCGTGCTTTGTGTACTTTATAACAAAACTGTTTGCATATCCTTTACAGGACATCGCTGTCAACATCAGCATCTTTCAGGTGATTGTTGATTTCTTTGGCAAGATTACGCTCAGTAGTTTGCCATTGCTTTCTGAGCGGCCGGCTCACATGCCCCGTAAGTTACCGACGCGATTCGAACCACTGCTGATTCTCACCGTCGTCACGTTACTTATGAGAGTATACGAGATTACGGAGAAAAGTTGCTAGCCTCTAGGCCAGGAAGCCGGCCCTTGTGTTTTTATTTAATGCAATTATAAATAAAGTATGTCCAGCAACCCAGAAGTAACTAATCTCCCATTATTGATACAGATTTATCCGGAGAGCACGTAATGAGTGAGTGATCATCCTATGCTGCGGACTCATGAAACCGACCAACAATACTGCATGATGATAAGCGTAATTATATGTGCAGTGGATAAGCAACACAGTGATCCAAAATTCAATCTCGATAAGCAATACAGTGATCCAAAATTCAATTTCCAATGTTTTTTTTTAAATAGTACAACTGGGGGTAGGGAGGGGGGGGGGGGGGTGTTGGAGCCGCATAAACATAGCTGCTTGACGCTCGACTGCCATAACGGTGATCATGGGTTCAAATTCACATCATGGGGGGATTTGTAAAATGGGCCTGGGCTTCCAAATTGACCCAGACTAGATTGGGTGCCTGGAAATGTCTTGAGAGATTGCGTACCAGGAAACATCTGGAGAGATTGCGTGCCAGGAAATGTCTGGAAAGACTGGGTATCAGGAAATGTCTGGAAAGATTTGGTATCAAGAAATGTCTAGAAAGATTGTGTACCAAGAAATGTCTGGAAAGAATGGGTATCAGAAAATATCTGGACTCACCGGGTACCAGATAATGTCTGGCAAGACTGGGTACCAGATAATGTCTGGAAAGATTGGGTACCGGGAAATGTCTTGGGAGATTAGGCACCAGGAAATGTCTGGAAAAGATTGGATATCAGGAAATGTCTGAAAAGATTGGGTATCAGGAAATGTCTAGAAAGATTGTGCACCAGGAAATGTCGTGAAATACAGGGTACAAGGTAACGTCTGGAAAGATTGGGTACCGGGAAATGTCTTGGGAGATTGGCCACCGGGAAATGTCAGGAAAGATTGGGTATCAGGAAATGTCTGGAAAGATTGGGTACCGGGAAATGTCTGGAAATATTGGGTATCAGGAAATGTCTGGAAATACTGGATACAAGGTAACGTCTGGAAAGATTGGGTACCGGGAAATGTCTTGGGAGATTGGCCACCGGGAAATGTCTGGAAAGATTGGGTATCAGGAAATGTCTGGAAAGATTGGGTACCGGGAAATGTCTGGAACGATTGGGTATCAGGAAATGTCTGGAAAGATTGGGCATCGTGAAATGTCTGGAAAGATTGGGTATCAGGAAATGTCTGGAAAGATTGGGTATCAGGAAATGTCTGAAAGATTGGGTATCAGGAAATGTCTGGAAAAGATTGGGTATCAGGAAATGTCTGGAAAGATTGGGTATCAGGAAATGTCTGGAAAGATTGGGTATCAGGAAATGTCTGGAAAGAATGGGTACCAGGTAATGTCTGGAAACATTGGGTTCTAGGAAAAGTCTAGAAAGATTGTGTACCAGAACGTGTTTGGAAAGATTGGGTACCAGAAAATGTCCTGAAAGATTGGGTACCAGGGTAAATCTTGGGAGATTGTGTGCTAGGAAATGTCTTTGGAGATTGTGTGCTAGGAAATGTCTGGGAAGATTTTGTGATAGAAAATGTCTGGGGAGATTGTGTGCTAGGAAATGTCTGGGGAGATTGTGTGCTAGGAAATGTCTGGGGAGATTGTGTGCTAGGAAATGTCTTGGGAGATTGTGTGCTAGGAAATGTCTGGGGAGATTGTGTGCTAGGAAATGTCTGGGGAGATTGAGTGCCAGGGACAATCTTGGGAGATTAGGTACTAGGAAATGTCTTGTGATATGAAAGCGTCTGGTGTTATATTGACCATGTCTGGGGAGATTGTGTGCTAGGAAATGTCTTGGGAGATTGTGTGCTAGGAAATGTCTGGGGAGATTGTGTGCTAGGAAATGTCTGGGGAGATTGAGTGCCAGGGACAATCTTGGGAGATTAGGTACTAGGAAATGTCTTGTGATATGAAAGCGTCTGGTGTTATATTGACCATGTCTCCCTACATTGCCGATTGGTATATAAAAATGTGGATCTAGCATTTTATGCCCAGTGCACCTCGAGGTGTGGAAACTTGTATTTACCTTTACCTTACTTCCATCGGATTAGTAATGACAAATCACCCAGCATGCCATTAAAGAAAAAGGTTAGTTGCATGTCCTTTACAAAACATTGCAGTTACTCCCAGCATTTATTGGCTGTTTGTAATTTACTAGACTAGATTATTTTACCTTCAGTAGTTTGCAAGGCTTTAAGAACGACCAACGCTTATTTCATTCAACATCAACGCAAAGAAATCTACTGCTCTTGTATCTGCGACTGATTTCGAATCCTGTATATCCCCTCTGCTGTGTGTCCACCGTGACGAGGTAGAGGGGCTTGGTTGTTCCAATGACCCCAAGAGCTATGCCCACGGTAGCACAGCTACTGGTAGGGTCTCCTATGTCGGACAGGTAAAGGGATAGGAACCAGACCAAGCGACACACAAACCTGCTTAGACTGGGGACAGTCAAAGGCTAGGGAAAGCACGCCCGAAAAATGCTTGTCGAAATCGGAAGTTCTGAGCCACAGGCTTGACAAAGCACTCCAACGTAACTTAATCAATCCATAATGTCACAGATTAAAATTAATCAGTATGGTGCTAATCCTGTGAAGTCCCATCAGGCGGTGATAGTGCCGGGCCCCCTGCCTCGAGGGGGTCAGCCCATTACTACTGGTGGTCACCTTCCCCTGTGCTGTGGGGTCAAGGAACAGAGGAGTAGGTTAAGAGCTATTGACCAAACACCCCGGACACTCAACATACTACAGCGGAATGCCGAAGGAGTTTCTAACAAGAAAGTGCCCCTAACAAATCGTCTTCATAAAGATAGAATAGATATGGCAAGGATTCAAGAGACACATCTCAACGCCAATCGCATATTCTCAGCCAGAGGATATCAGGCCACACGACCGCGAAGGACACAAAGGAGGAGTTTAATACTTACAGGAAACACAATACCGTGTAGTGAAGTATCTGTGACTTCTGACAACCAAACGGAAATTATAGGTGTTGATATAATGATAAAGGATGTGAAAATAAGAATTCACAATCTGTACAGCCCAGCAGATAAGGACCTTACACTTTCAAACATTAAAAAACTGACACAAACTGCATTACTGTCGGAGACTTTAATAGCCGTTCAGAAAGATGGGGATACCCAGATACTGACAAAAGAGGAGATGAAGTGGAGTACTGGGAAATACAGAGTAAAATCTCCATCTACTCAATAAAGCGTATGACACACCGAGCTTCTACTCCAGAAGATTGTTTACCATTTCTACTCCAGACTAAGCTTTCTGCACAGGAGACATCCTCCACATCCTTCTTCTTCTTCTTCTTCTTCTTCTTCTTCTTCTTCTTCTTCTTCTTCTTCTTCTTCTTCTTCTTCTTCTTCTTCTTCTTCGCTCCAATGGTTTCTATCTCTGCTTCAACATCTGTTTCCTGGGTAAAATATACCGTCTGGTATATCTGATCCTTAGTTGTACCCTAGAGTTTAGTTTTTAGTGCAGTTTCTTGCTGTAAGAACTCTTTTTAGAGGATCAAATCTGGGTTCCCTGATGCTCTGTTCCCTGAAGTATGGTTCCCTGTCCGGCACATAGCATCTGGGAAATATAACAGATTCAGATTTCATTACAAATGGCCTGTGTGCAGTAGCTGGTTTTCTAATGACTGCCGCTTACTCCGACGATGAACTGTAATGTTAGTGGCGGAGTGTTGTGTTGGCATTTCTGGCAGCAGCCTTATGAATGTATGCCTGTGCGTGCTGTTGGTTTGTCGGGACTGTTATCTGTCCCACTTCTCACATGGGACAGTAAGGAGCATTTTGTGTTATATTCACTGGCTTACGGAACGGAGCATTATGGGGTGACCCTTTGCCGTGAAAGTTGGAACGGTGACTAACGACTACAAATGGCCTTAGGCGTGTTCCACGTACGCTTTGAGAACCACTATAAAGCAAAAGTACAAAGTTCAAACGCTGATTTCGCCTGTGGGTGTTTCTCACTTGGTGTCGACATAACATGATGAAGACTTATTTCCTAGATGACCAGCAGATTAGATTGCGGTGTAGACTGTCAAAGTCTTCTAGCTTTCGCCGCAATGACATTGCATTGATATCGCCGGAATTAAATTGCAGTTTATTACCCTAAAAAATCAGTGTTATACGTACTTGCGACATAAGTAGAATGTAGTCCCTATACACGTGTTTTTGTTGTTGGTTTGTTCATATAAAACGTAGGGGAGACAGTGAGCTGGCAGACCTGACAATGTGTGTTTCGGGCTGTTAGATAAGAGACGAAAAGAGAGAGAGGGAAGAGAGAGAGGGGGAGAGAGAAAGAGAGAGAGAGAGAGAGAGAGAGAGAGAGAGAGAGAGAGAGAGAGAGAGAGAGAGACTAAAATATAATTGGAAGAAGCAGAAGAAATGAAGGCGGAAGAAGAAAAAGGGGAATAATGTAAATAAGAGTATTAGTAGTAGTAGTAGCAGCAGCAGCAGCAGCAGCAGCAGCAGCAGCAGAAGAAGAAGAAGAAGAAGAAGAAGAAGAAGAAGAAGAAGAAGAAGAAGAAGAAGAAGAAGAAGAAGAAGAAGAAGAAGAAGAAGAAGAAGAATGAGAAGAAGAAGAAGAAGAAGAAGAAGAAGAAGAAGAAGAAGAAGAAGAAGAAGAAGAAGAAGAAGAAGAAGAAGAAGATGTTGTAGTTGTTGTTGTTGTTTTTGCTAGTGCTGTTGTTGTTGTTGTTGTTGTTGTTGTTGTCGTCGTCGTCGTCGTCGTCGTCGTCGTCGTCGTCGTCGTCGTCGTCGTACGATAAATTATCCTTTTACGCGCCTTGATGAGTAGTGAGTAGAGCAAAAAGAAGAGTATTGGACCATTTTAACTGGCCTTTAAGCACCCTGGGTATATGTTGTTAACCCCCAGTCGACACTGAATGCCTAATATAGGCCAATGTCAGGAGCCTGCAGTGGATACGCCTAGTGTAAGGACCAGCACAATTTGTAGGCCTGGGTGCACACAGGTAATAAGTGGCCAGTCTTTCCTTCCGACAGTGAACGTCTAAGGGCGACATCCGACCGACCCTATTCCGACCGTGCTCAAGCCATTATCAATTAAATGTCCTCACCACTACACCAGAGCGCCCGCTTTAAAGAGGCAAAACACTCCTAAATTATGGAAATGAAAAGGGTGTGAGTGGAAAGGTAGGGGAGATTTCCGTTTACTAGGAAATAAAATTGCGGAAGCTACGGGAAAAGAAACAAATAACACAATGACAAACTTTCGGGAGATGTATAAGTCCTGGCAGTTACTGGAAGTTCTATTAAACCGATTTATAAGCCCGTGGCACAATCAGTTAAGACCCAGACTTTATAACATCAAGTTAAGCTTAAACCCTGGCCTTTACGGTCAGATCTCTACACAGATCTCGGTTACAAGTGTTTGAATCATGACTGCTGTTGTTATTTCACAATGTCACCGTCTTAGCACATCCGGCATTTCTGCTCTCGGTCTGCCACTCCATCTTCGCCCACTGATCTTCCCAATCGTCACGGTGTTTTCCTATGTCTTTCTTCTCATGACATAACCAAAGAACTACGTTTGTATCTTTCGTATAATTGTATATAATATTCTACGTTCATTAGCTTTTTCCAGGCAATAGGGTTGTTAGATACTCTAGCCGTCCACGGGATTCGCAACATTCGTCTCAGAAACCATATCTCAGTTGCTTTCAAGCTCTTCCTAATTTCTTCTTCTTCTTCTTCTTCTTCTTCTTCTTCTTCTTCTTCTTCTTCTTCTTCTTCTTCTTCTTCTTCTTCTTCTTCTTCGTTCATTCGGAGTTTTTTTTTGTTTTCGAACGTGATTGCGTTGTGCCTGTTTACAGCAGAGTTGCGTTCTTGCGCCGTTAGGCCGACACATCCGACTTCTGCGGGCATTTGTTGACCGGGTCAACCTTCCCGGTCTTCTTTCTAATTTGTTTATTCACGTTCCAGCAAAACAGGTTCTAAATAGCATTTCAGCATTCTCTTTACTACAATCGGTGACAATGTAAGGAATACCATGGACAGACAGAACTACCAATGAACAAGTCCTTCAAGAAACTAATGAAGATCGTAAACTTATTAAAGACAGACGTAGACAATCAAAATTTTTCGGATATGTTATGAGAGGAAATGAATTGGAGAACTTGGTGACAACTGGCAAGATTGAGGGAAAGAGACCAGGGGGAAGACCGAGAGGTAAATACCTGGATGGCTTAACCACATGGCTTGGTCGAGACAGAAACACGGAGCTGATCCACGACTCTGGTGATCGAGTGAGATGGAAAACATGACCTCCCTCGCTTATCGGCATGACACATTATGGATGGATGGATGGTGACTTGTTGCATAAGACGCTTTTTATTTCCTGAAAGCTAACCTTTGCTGCTCTTCGGCGAAGGAGTTACGATTAAAGTTAAGGGTTAATTATGTCCACGGTTTTTGAACCATGCTGACGTTATCGCCATCATCATCAAAAAGCTAATCCCTTGCGGGGCGTCATTCTCATCACAACCAGTCGGAAATATTCTCGAACTTTCGCCAGTTCCCGTGCCTTATTTACGGCTTTCGTGATGAGTTTCTTGGTATAAACAGTGTGGTAGTTTCCCCTTGCTTTCCACATCTACATATCTGTGTACTACCTACGCAGCTTTTACCACCCCGGCCCCAAATTCTGATCTTCGGGTTTTAAGTCTTGGGTGTTGTCAGTCTAGAGAGGTATCACATTGTGACCTTTTAATAAGTTTCAGTCTGGGATTCTGAGATATGTAGCACTTTTTTTTATTGTTTTATTTCGTTACCATTATTATCATTTTTCAATCGTTCAGTTCTTAGCTTTCGTTTATTATGCTTTAGTGTAGTGACTGTAGTGCCTTCCCCGTCTTTATATGTAGTGTTTTCTGATGAAAGCTCGCCGCCGCACGTCCTTCATTTTCCGTAATTCTGTCCTGTGAAGCTGCATCGCTTCGTGTTCTTTTATATTGTTTACTTATTATTTTTTATCTACAATAATCACAAAACCAACAGAAAGCCCGATCACTGCTTTCGTCAGTTTGATAACTGTCTACTCAACAACTGTGATGATTAGAGATGATAACAATTTGGTGTCTAGATACCCTATGTTAGGCCAGATAGCCGACTTATTTGATGGAGTACGGGCCTATCCGGTATTGTCTGTGGGATTGAAGTTATCTTTTATTTACTGAGTCAACAGTCCTTCAAGGGCTCATCAAGAAGACAAGAAGTATGTGGATGGGGATATGCGTTTGGATGGGTTGGGGTGTGTGGTTTTGGTGGGTAGTGATATTTCTGGGTGTTGGTGGGATGTGTGGATGGATGTGTGGGGGTGAAAGTAGGGGTGTGGGAATGGGTGTGGGGGGATGTGTATATGGGTGGAGGATATGTGTATGGGATGGATACGGGGGATGTGTGTTTATGTGGGTGGAGATGTGTGGATGGTTTGAGGAAGTATGTGTGGGTGGCGGGGTTGTGTGGGTAGGGGATTGTGTTGGGTGGATTGGGGATGCAAGGGCGGGTGGGGAGAAGTGTATGGTGTGTGGGTGTGAGATATCTTCTTCTTCGTTCATCCGGAGTTTTTTTTTCGGATGTGATTGCGTTGTGCCTGTTTACAGCAGAGCTGCGTTCTTGCGCCGTTAGGCCGACACATCCGACTTCTGCGGGCATTTGTTGACCGGGTTAACCTTCCCGGGGGTTTCTTAGGACGTTTGACTCTCACTGTTGTGGTGTTATCCTCCATCCCAGCTGGTCCATATAGAACAGCCAAAGATCCTGGTCAGCCCTCAAGGGAAGGCAGGGGCAGACCATGGGCATTCCCCGCCATCCAAGGAGGCTTCCATACTTGCAGAGCCGATACATAGCGCTCTGGTACTGGGCTCACCCAAGGAATCGTCACGTCCTGCACATGGCTGCTTAGCCTCACTTCCGTATATTGGGCCTTCCGTTCACCATAGGCTGTTCTTCCGGAAACCAGAAGTATGCAGTCTGCAGATGACATCCACACAGTGAGCTTTCGATTCGGACTTTCCATGTAATGGATTTGCTATCCAAGCAATATTCCATTTCGTGCCACTAGGACACTTTTCCACCTTTTATGAAGCCCACACAGTGGGCTTTTGATTCGGACTTTCCACATAATGGATTTGCTATCCAAGCAATATTCCATTTCGTGCCACTAGGACACTTTTCCACCTTTTATGAAGCCCACACAATGGGCTTTTGATTTGGACTTTCCACGTAATGGATTTGCTATCCAAGCAATATTCCATTTCATGCCTCTGGGTCTTCATGCACCTTTAAATGTCAACCTGTATATAGTTAAAGTAATCTGCGGTCAACTTTAGCTTGTTGATATCTCCATAGAGCTTGTCCTCAAATGAAGCAGGTGTGGGCCAAAATATCTTTCTCTGTTCTGCATACGTTGGGCAATCCTGCAGCAAATGTTTTGCTGTCATTTTTCCAGTTCTACAATTACATTCATCGGTATCTCCTATCTTTAGTTTATTGAACAAGTGGTATTTCAGCCTGTTATGTCCTGTGCGGAGTCTGAAGATTGCTACTTGTTCTCTTCGGTCGAGTTTGTAATATGCATCATCCTTCTGATGGCCTGGATGCTCTGATTCCCATTTGGTTCTATAAGTGCTTTTTATCAACCTCTTTGCCTCATTATAGGTTATGTCTATGTCAGGCTGTGGTAGTCGTCCGCCCTCTTTTGCCAGTCTGTCAGCCTCTTCATTTCCAGGTATACTGCAATGTGATGGTATCCACTGTATTACAACTTTTTTGGATTTCTGGCATAGACCATGGAGTGCTGCTCTTAGGTCAGTTAGTTCTGTGCTGTTATTGCTCTTCAGTATTGAGACAGCTGACTTTGCATCTGTGAAGATAGCTATTTGCTTCTCTTTATTTTCCTCCATCAGGAGCATTTCTGCTGCAGTTTTCAGAGCCTCTACCTCCGCTTTGAAGTTACTTGAAAATTTTCCAGTTGCCATTGAATGTGTTTTTTTCACTCCATTTTTTAAATTTAGGAGAATTCCTCCTCCTCCATTCTCTATTGAATTTTTGGCTGATCCATCTGTATATGCATGGGTCCAATTCCTGCTTGGGTAATGTTCTTTTATGTAGTTTAGGGTTATTTCTCTTCTTTCGGTTTCATGCTGAGTGTTCTTTTTCTCAATACCAGGAATGTTTTCTATCATCTCAGGCAGTTGCTGCTGTCTCCAAGCTGGGAACTTGTCTGCATTGTAAATAGGTTTGACTGTTGATATGTTAAGTATGGGATCTGCCCTAATCTTTCGTTTTGCAGTTTCTACAAAGTTGCTACGCTTCAGTCGTCCCTTTCCAAACCACTAAACCTTTTATACATAGGGTGGTCTGTCAATCTTCTAAATTTTTCTGCTTGTTGCTGGGCTCTGCTATCTCTTCTATCCTGCATTGGTTGTAAACAAGTGATCTTTTCTAGTTCATTAATAGGCGTTGCCTTCAGGCTTCCAGTTATGATTCGCATTCCTTGGTTTTGGACTCTACTTATTTTGTTAAAGTTTGACTTAGCTGCTGTTGCCCAAGCTGCAATGCCATATTCCAGTACTGGCCTCACCCGTCCAGTATATAACTTCTTGAGAACTTTCTCATCTGCTCCCCACGTTGTACCAGCAAGCTTTTTCATGATTGCCATTCTCTGCCTTGCTCTTGTTCGATTTTTCTCAACCTGTGTCTTCCATGTCAGGCGACGATCAAAGGTGACTCCTAGATAGTTTGGATTTTCTTCATGGCGCAATATTTTTCCATTCAATACCAGCTTAGGTTGCTGAGGTTTATTTGAGAGGGAGAACACTGTGCATGTTGTTTTCTCCTCACTTATCTTCACTAGCCATGATTTTGACCAGTCCTCTAGCGCTAATAAGGCTTGCTGTATTCTACTGTTAGCTGTACTAATATATTCTTCAGATGTCCATATGGCTAGGTCATCTGCAAAGGATGATGTGTGTACTCTGGCTGGAAAATTTTCCGTGATGTCGTTTATATATGCTAGGAATAATGTTGGTGAAAGAACTCCTCCTTGGGGGACACCTTGCTCCAACAGCATCATTTTGCTGGTTTGTCCTTGTACTTTTGTCCTGGCAGTTCTGTTCTCAAGGTAGTGGCTGATCCATTTGTACATTTTCCCGCAAACATGCATTTTTTGCAGTTTTACTTTCAGTCCTTCCTTCCATACTTTATCAAATGCTTTTTCTAAATCTATCCAGACTGCTAGTGTGTGCTTTTTCTCTTGGAAGGCATCCTCTATTTCCTGAGCTATATAGGTTATTTGATCTTCAGTAGATCTGTACTTTCTGAATCCTGCTTGGTGTGGTGTTAAGAGTTGGTTTTCTTCCAGATGCCATGTTAGCCTGCCATTGATAATGCGTTCCATTAATTTTCCTACACAGCTAAGTAGACTGATAGGTCGATAGCCATTTGGTTCTTCCAGGTCTTTTCCTTTCTTTGGGACTGGTATTAGTATAGCTTCCTTCCATGCCTGTGGGACTATTCCTCTCTTCCAGCTGTAATTTAGGACTGCTAGTAGTTTCTTTTTGCCTTAGTGCCTAGTCCTATTAGCATTTCATTTGTGATTCCATCCTTTCCTGGTGATTTCTTCTTTTTTAGGGTATTCATTGCCTGTTCCTATTTCTTCCATTGTTAGATTTGCCATCATATATTCTGCTGCTGTCTCTGTATTATCTATGATGTATCTGTTTATCTTTGATTGCTTTCTTCTGTTCGGCTGTAATATCAATGTGGTTTGCACTGGCATAGTGTTCCATTAGTGCATTTGCAGCCTTTTTTCCTGTAAGCAAGGCATTTCCTTGTTTAATTGTTATTTGTTTGTTTCTAGGTCCTTCATTGTTCATGGCTTTCACTAGTTTCCATAGTTTGTTTCCATCCCTGTCAAAATTCAGGTTTTCTGTTTTTTTCCTCCAACAATCTCTTGTTGTTTGATTTACTGTTCTTTTATATTTTGCTGAGATGGCTTTGAGAGAGATGTTCGCTTCAGTTGTTTGTTCTCTCTCTGCGGTCTTCCTAGCATCTTCAACTTTGTCCTCCAAACTTTGTAGTTCTTCAGTCCAGTATGGTTTGTAATTTTTCCTGCTCCTCTTGGAATAGACTCAGTGGCCGCCTGTATTATTGCTCTGTTTAGACTTTCCACCATTTGCTTCATGTTGCCATATCGTGTATTTACTGTTTTCACAATATTTGTCTGTTAGTATGGCAAATCTGTCCCAATCTGCTCGTTTGTAATTCCAACGGGGCAAAGGCTTTTGCTCCTGTGGAACATACTCCATATTCATTACAAGCTTGATTGGTCTGTGGTCACTACCTGCTAATTGGTCCAGCACATGGCGATCGATTTTGTGGAGGATGTCTCCTGTGCAGAAAGCTAAGTCTGGAGTAGAAGTGGTAATCCATCTTCTGGAGTAGAAGCTCGGTGTGTCATCCGCTTTGTTAAGTAGATGGAGATTTGAGTCTATTTCCCAGTCCTCCACTTCATCTCCTCTTTTGTCAGTATCTGGGTATCCCCATCTTTCTGAACGGCTATTAAAGTCTCCGACAACTAATGCAATTTGTGTCAGTTATTTCCATGTTTGAGAGTGTAAGATCCTTATCTGCCGGGCTATATAGATTGTAAATTCTTATTTTCACGTCCTTTATCATTATATCAACACCTATAATTTCCGTTTGGTTGTCAGAGATCACAGATACTTCGCTGCAAGGTATTGTATTTCGTGTAAGTATTACAACTCCTCCTTTGTGTCCTTCGCGGTCGAAACGTGTGGCCTGATATCCCTCGACTGAAAATGTGCGATTGGCGTTGAGGTGTGTCTCTTGAATGCATGCCACATCTATTCTATCTTTATGAAGACGCTGTGTTAGGGAGGCTTTCTTGTTATAAACTCCTTCTGCATTCCATTGTAGTATGTTGAGTGTCCGGGGTGTTTGGTCAATAGCTCTTAACCTACTCCTCTGTGCCTTGACTCCACAGCACAGGGGAAGGTGACCACCAGTAGTCATGGGTGGACCCCCTCGAGGCAGGGGGCCCGGCACTATCACCGCCTGATGGGACTTCACGGGATTAGCACCATAACGATTAATTTTCATCTGTGGCATCATGAAATGATAAAGTTACGTTGCACTTCTTTGTCAAGCCTGTGGCTCAGTACATCCGATTTCGACAAGCATTTGTTCAGGATGCTTTCCCTAGCCTTTGACTGTCCCCAGTCTACCTACAAGGCAGCAGGTTTGTGCGTCACTTCGTCTGGTCCCTCTCCCTTGACCTGTCCGACATGGGTGCCCCTACCAGTAGCTGTGCTACCGTCGGCATAGCTCTTGGGGTCATTGGAACGCTCAAGCCCCTCTACCTCGTCAAGGTGGACGCACGGCAGAGGGGGGGTGTGAGATATGTGTGCGGTGTGTTGGTGCGGGATGTGTGCATGATGTGTGGGTGGAGGGTATGTTTGTGGTGGTATGGGTGAGGATATGTGTGTGGGTGGAGGATAGTAGGTGGTGTGGGGGATGTGTGTGATGGGTGCGGGGAATGTGTGTATGGGTGGGGTATATGTGGGGGTGAGTAGGGGATGTGTGGTGGTTGGGGGAAGTATGTGGGGGTGTGTGGGTGGGAAATGTGTGCGTGGATGGGGAATGAGTGGGTGAGGGTGTGTGAGTGGCTTAGGGTTGTGTAGGTCGGAGAGGGAGTTGTATGTGTCGGGATGGGATGTGTGAGTGGGTGGAGGATGTGTGTGGATAGGGGTATTGTGATCGTGAGATGTTTGGTTGGGGTGGGTGGGTGGGTGGGGGTGTGGGTGCGTAGTGGAGGATGTATGCGTGAGTGATTGTGTGTTGATGGACGGGTAGGGAATGCGTGTGTGAGTGGGGAGAGGTGTGTGGGTGAGGTATGTGTGTGTTTTGTGGTGTGTGAGTGGGGGTATGTGGGGTGGATGGGTAAGGGTATATGTGTGGGTGTGGGTGGGAATATTGTGTGGTATCTGGGTGGGGGATATGTGTGTGGTGTGTAAGTGGAGATGTGTTGGTGAGGGATATGTGTGTGTATGTGTGGTGCGTGGGTTGGGAATATTGCGTGGTAGGGGGTGTATGTGATGTGCGGGTGGGGGATTGGGTTAAGGCATGTGTGGGTGGGTGGAAGTTGTATGTGTGGGTGGTGGGGTGTGTGTGTGAGTGGTTTGGGGATGTATGGGTGGTTAGGGAGATGTGTGTGTGTGTGTGTGGGGGGGGGGGGGGTAGGGATATGTCAGTTGGTGGGGATGTGTGTGTATGGTTTGGGGATGTGTGAGTGGATGTGTGATGTGTGGGTTGGTGGGGGATTGTGTGCGTGGGGAGGGGAATATGTGGTCGATGGAGATGTGGCTGGGGGATGGGTGGTTTGAGGTGCGGGTGGGGAGAGGATGTTTGGGTTAGGATGTGGATGGGCGTGGGATGTATGGGTTAGTGGGGGAATGTTTGTGGGTGGCGAGTGTGTTTTGGTTGGGCGATCAGATGAGGGTAGTGTGTGTGGGTGGGGGATGTGCGCGAGGGGGATGGGTCGGTTGGTGGGGTATGTATGTGTCCCTGGTGTGCGTGTGTGTGGGTAGGTGGGGGTGTGTGTGTGGGTGGGGTGATGTATGGATAAGTGGGAGATGGGCCTCATAACATGGTAATAAGCCTTGTATATGTTTACAACATTCATTTCACAATGTTTACTTTTCTTCCTATGTAAATGTATAATGCTCTTAATGAATGAAAGACGAGTGATTGGAAGGGCCGAATGTAAGACTGGGCCTGCGCGCCCAATTTGTGACCCTAATAAAGTTGATTTGATTTGATTTGACAACGCGTGTATAAGAGATGGTCTCTCGGAATGGAGATCAGCATGGCCGAATGGATAAGAACGCGTGTTCTTAAACATCCGGTGTGCTGATGCTGGGGTAAGGGGTTCAACCCCTAGACCAGAGAGTTGGACTAAAATGTTGGCTTCTCGTCCTTGACGTAACTTACACCTCTGTGGTCTTAATTTCTCACCAATCTTAATGCCAAATCTTAATTCTTATCACTTCAAACAATATGCCAACCTGGCAAATGCTGATTCCTACCAAAGAAATGAACATTCATTCATTCATTCAGTAGCATGTCCTTTGCAGAACCTCGCTCCCATAACAACCTTCCGGAAAACTTCTCGATCATAAGCAAAATGTCCCGCGTCCGATACACCTATCTGGAGATCATCCGCCACATCCTGCACCCATCTTCTCTTTGGCCTTCTTCTTCCTCTCTAGTTTAGTTTAGTTTAGTCGTTGGATCAACATCACGGCACACGGTTTAACCCATAAGTGCTCCGTTTTCCTCCTAACTCAAACCTGAGTCTGGAGAAACTCAGCTCAATGCACGAACTCCGTTGCATCGGCGAGGATCCTGAAATACTTTGGGTAGATTTTTAACTCGAAATTTTGCCCGGGTAGCGCCGTTAGGCTACTCTTTTTCGATTTCCAACTGCCAAGGGATTTTTTACGTTCGCAACAAGTACACACAGGCGTCTGATCTCACTACCCAGAGACCAGGGGAAATTTTATTACTGCACGAACTCCGCTGCATCGGCGAGGATCCTCAAATACTTTGGGTAGATTTTTAACTCGAAATTTTGCCCGGGTAGCGCCGTTAGGCTACTCTTTTTCGATTTCCAACTGCCAAGGGATTTTTTACGTTCGCAACAATACACACAGGCGTCCGATCTCACTACCCAGAGACCAGGGGAAATTTTATTACTGGAAGTCCAGGTGGATTTTTTAAATAAATCCTGGTCCTCACCGGGGCCTGAACCCGGGACCTCCAGCACTCGAGACGGACACCATACCTCGAGACCACTCAGCCCCTCTTCCCATTCATATACCCCTCCATTATTGTTCTCTCCAAATTTTCGTGACTTGTCAAGTGACCACAAATGTGTTAATTTCCTTTGTTTTATCGTCTTTAATTGCTAACCTTATTCAATATTCAGCTCTTGAAGTATGGATGCATTTATTCTTTTCTTTACCCAATATATTCTTAGAACTCGTCTATAACATTTATATTCAATGCGCTGTTCAACTTGTTTAGTAAGTGTCCAGGTCTCATAGGCGTATGTTGCAATGGGAAAGATGCACGCTCTTAAAAATCTAATTTTTGTAGTTCTGTCTGTCCCGTTCCATAATTTATTCAGTTGTTTTAGTCTTTGAAGAGCAATTGATAGTCGTCGTCTTTCATTGTGTCACCGCTGTTGGTAATCAATGACCCAGGATATTCAAAATTTCCCAGCACCTCCAATCTTTCCTCATAAACATAGATGTCTTTCTCCATAGTAGTTTTATCTGTATGCATTATCTTTGTTTTTGCTATGTTAAGATATAAGTTGTGATTTTCACTATTCAGTTGGGTTGAGGCTATTAGGTTTTCTATACCAATCTGTGTTGTGGATAGCAATACTGTATCATCAGCATACCGATCTCTGGTATGTCATGACCACCGATATTTAGGGCATCATATAGCTCCCTGTTTATATCATCTCTTACATTTCTCATTATATTTTCGGCGTACTGGTTAAACAAATAGGGGGACAGCACACATCCCTGACAGACTCCTTGCTTGATGTCAAACCAATCTGATGTCTCGCCATCTATTCTAACCGCCGCTTGTTGGTCTAGATAGAGCATTCTTATGAGTTGTATTACATGTGGTGGAAAGCCCATATTCCTCATGATTTCTCAAAGTTTCTGATGTTGTACACAGTGAAATGCCTTTGAATAATCCACAAAACATAAGAATAGGTTTACATTAAATTCTCTGCACTTCTCTATTATTAAACGCATATTGCTCCCCCGATGTGTCTCCACCTTGCCGCGGTGGGGGAGCTTGTGTGTCCCTCTGACCCCATGTGCTTGCCGATGGATGAAAACTACATATCGGACGGCATATGGGATAGGGGCCAGACTAAGAGAGACACAACCTGCTGCTCAGCCGGTTAGACTGAGGTGAGGATAACAGTCAGAAGTTTAAATCAGGCGCACGAAGGCAGAAGTTCTTGGTCCGGACAAAACACTTAAGGCTCCCTGTCGAGGGCTGTGGCTGAACGCCTCTAAGCCACAAACCCTCGGATCTGAGAGCCGGGCCAATACCCTCCTACCGAAAAATAGAGGCGTGATACTGAGCAAGCTACATGCTCAGGTCTGATACAAGTTCGAAGGCTCTCAGCTGGGGGATATGAGAGATCCCCGGATGAGAGGGCCAGGCCGTTTCTCGTTCACTGCTGCACGAAGGTAAGGTGCTGAGCCGGCAGCACATGTAGCCTACCTTGTGAGCGAGTACAAAAAGTCAGAAAAGTGCCCCAGTCGAAGGAAATGGTTACGAAAACTGTCTGTATCTAACTCATAGAGAGTGTAGACAAAAGTGGAAGAACGTCTCAATGACGCGAAATGGAACGCACGGCGAGCGAACCTATTGCGTTGTCCGAAGTCAAAAATAAAAGCTTACCGAGTGGATGTCGCTCGCAGTCTGACCGCTCCTGGTGTGTGCTTGAGCGATCAGTGGCAAGCGAGACTCCCAACACATGGAAGTGAGGAACTAAAGCAGCCATGAGCAGGACGTGGCAACTCCTCGGGTGTGCCCAGTCTCAGAGCAACATGTGCCGGCTCTGCAATTATGGAAGCCTCCTTGGATAGCGAGGGAATGCCCATGGTCTGCCCCTGCCTTCCCTTGAGGGCCGACCGCGATGTCGTTGATCGTTCTATCTTGACCAGCTGAGATTTTGGCGACATCACAACAGTCTAACGTGCCTCGAAACCAGAGGAAGGCTAACCTCATTAAAAAATGCCCGCCAGAAGTCGGAAGTGTCGTCCTACGGGTGGCAAACTAAAAATTGACACTACGCAATTACGTCCGAGTGAAATGTCTCGTCCGAATGTCTCTCGTGCTAGGAACAGCTCTGACTACCTAGTTTCCGAATGCCGCTCTTGTTCGGAACAGCTCTGACTAGGTAGTTTTCCGAATGTCTGTCGTGCCTGGAACAGCTCTGACGGGCGCAACGACAAGCACATGTCCGAAAACTCGCTGAGTGGATACCGTCTGCAAACTTGTCTGGTTTGTGCAGGAATGGCCCGGGGCAAACGAAATGACCAATATATTGAAGTGAGGATTTAAAGCAGCCATGAGCAGGACGCAACGATTTCCCTCGGTGAGCCCAGAATCAGGGCGCTATGTGTCGGCCCTGCAACTATGGAAGCAACCTTGGATGGCGGAAAATGCTATGGACTGTCCCTGCCTTCCTTTGAGGGATGACCGTTGTCTTCGACCGTTCAACCTTGGCCAGCTGGGCTGTAGTTGGCACCACAAAAGTGAGTCTCCCAGGAATGCTACCTGGTCAAAAAAGCACGCTAAAGTCGATGTGTTGGCCTAGGGTTTCGGCCCATGGGCGCATAACAGACACACCGCAATCACATCTGAAAAAACACTCCGGATGAACGAAAAGAAGAAGAAACGCATAATGAGAATGTGATCTCTTGTTCCTCTTCCTTGTCTAAATCCAGTTTGAACCACGTTAATGTCTTCTTCCATTTTCTTACAGTCTTCCCATTATGATTTGTAGTAGAATTTTACTTGCATGACTGATCAGGCAACAGTTCTATAGTTAGTGCATAATTTCAGGTTGCCCTTTTTTGGTATTGGAATGAAGATAGTTCTCTTCCAATCTTTTGGCCATATATCATATTTCCATATCTTTTTACATAATGCGTGATAGATTTGTCACAAGATCTACAACAATTAGTAGACACAGTTGTGTACACAGCAGCTGTGGTTGGAATTAAATTGTAAGAAGACACAGGTTATGGTCGTCACTAGGAGGAACGAAGTACCACAATGTAATATACAAGTAAATGGGAACATTCTTCAACAAGTGAATCTGTACAATTATCTCGGAACAGTCATAACATCTGATGGGAGATGCCTTGAAGAGATAAGAACAAGAATTGCCATGGCGAAAGTAGCCTTTAGCAAGATGAAAAACATTCTGACCAATAAAATGATGTCAACTGAAACGAGAAACGGTGTTGAGGGGATACATAGAGCCTGTTCTTTTGTATGAATGTGAAACTTGGACAAAGTGCAGTCAAGCTGAAAAACATCTGATGGCTGCAGAAATGTGGTTTCTGAGGATTGATTGATAGATTTGTATGTTTTCTTCTCCTCCCGCTTTAATTAGTTAGCTGGTATTTCATCATATCCAGGTGATTTACCATTCTTCAGGTTCTTTATCGCCCATGCAATTTCATCTAATGAAGGTTCAGGTTCTGTCTCTGCTGTCATTGGCTCATGTATCTCATTCATATCCTGTCACTCATATCATACATTCCACTGCAGTACTCCTGCCATCTTTCTAGAATTTGTCTAGATTATTCTTCTTCTTCTGCGTTCATCCGGAGTTTTTTTTCGGACGTGATTGCGTTGTGCCTGTTTACAGCATAGCTACGTTTTTGCGCTGTCAGGCCAACACATCTGACTTCTGCAGGCATTTGTTGACCGGGTTAACCTTCCCGGGTGTCTAGATTCTGTTAAGGTAGTTCCCATCTTGTCACAGATAACATTCAATTGAGATTGAACATTTCTTGTCAGTAACTTAATTTCTTTAAATATTTCGTAATCTCTTCTAGTCTTATGATATTGCTCTATTCTGGTACAGCAGTCTTGTATATATTGATTTTTGTCCTTTCTTGTGTTCTTTCTTATTTCTGGAGTTAAAGATTTATACTTCATCCTGCTGTTATCGGATTCACCTCCCTTCTATTTCAGTTCCCTTCGTTGTTTCATTAATTCTAACGTATGATATAATCCATGGCTTAAGTTACTTTTTCTTGGTCGGAATTAAATCTTTGGCTGCAGTTATCAAGATATCTCTAGCTTGTACTGCCAGTTCATCAGGTGTCATTTCCTCTTGTACAGACATCAAGACCCCAAAACGATTCCTAACTTCTACATTGTATGCATCTGGTATTTTTGTGAGATCAAAACAAAGTGGCCTTGGTCCTCGGGAAAGCTTTTTGAGTTTTAATTTCAGATCATCTTCTAATAACTGATGATCTGTATCACAGTCTGCACTTCGTAGGGTTTTTTCAGATGTTATGCTTAATCTCCACCTTCTTTGTATTAAAATATAATCTATCTGGTTTTTGGTAATACTGTCCGGGGACTTCCATGTGAAGAGTCTTCTTGGGTGTTGTTTAAAAAGCGTGTTGGCTATCGTTAACTCATTTTCCGTGCAAAATTCAATTAATTTGTCACTTGCATCATTTCTATTTCCCAATCCAAATTTTCCTAAAATGTGTATATCGGGAAGGTTAACCCGGTCAACAAATGCCCGCAGAAGTCGGATGTGTCGGCCTAACGATGCAAAAATGCAGCTGTGCTGTAAACAGGCACAACGCAATCACGTTCGAAATAAAAAAACTCCAGATGAACGCAGAAGAAGTATCTACATTTGCATTAAAATCTCCCATTATAATTGCTATATCATTATGACCAATCTTCTTTAATGAACATGCCAAATCTTTATTCTTATCACTTCAAACAATATGCCAAACTGGCAAATGCTGATCCCTACCAATGAAACAAACATGCCAAATCTGGACATCACCGATGTAACCAGCCAACACAAAGCTTTCAAACCAACAGTTTCCAAATTTATTCACATGTACCACAAGTAAAAACAACATACAGGATCATTACAAGAAGATCCAGCATTGAAGCTTCTATATTGTAGAATTCTGTTTCGCTAACATTAATCATACAGTGTTCATTCTTGGAAAATATTTGTTGTAAGGTAGTGTTCATTTTTGGAAAATATTTGTTGTAAGGTACACCCTCTTCAACTACATATACATGCAAACGGTGACCAGTAGTCTGAAAGGAAAGGTGAAATGGGCAACTTTTGTTGTTTCCTTAAGGCAATGAGAAATGTTTACGCATAGAGAAGGCAAATTTTCATCATAATATAAACTTCAAAATCTTATCAGTTGTAGGACTCCATATTTATTAGCAAAATGAAATATATATTAGATAACAATGTTAAAATACAGTGTCAGTATCCTTCTGTGATGGACTTATTTAGCACAAAGTATATAGAAAAACAGTCAAATGTCATGTACGGCTGTTGCCAGTTCTGACTTTATTACATGCAGCTCTGACTTTATTACATGCAGCTCTGATAAATTGCAGAAAATACAAAAATTATTCAAGTAGTTGGGTAAACAATTTACAATACCTGTAAATTAGAAACTTCCTCGACTATTCTCAGATGATCTGATTATGATCTTAATGGTGTACTGTCATTATTACAATTGTGGCAACTCAGAGCAAGCTTTTACAGATGTGGAATTGTTTTCTTTTTTTTTTAAATTTACTAGGGAGGTGGCTCAAGGAGGAAAGTCAGGGGTCAGGAAATGAGGTAACATATGACATGATACTGGCAGTAACATATGACATGACCTTGGCAGTAACATACAATATGACACTGGCATAACATATGACTCACACTGGCATAACATATGACATGACACTGGCAGTAACACATGGCATGATACTGGCAGTTACACATGACACTGGCATAACATATGACATGATACTGGCAGTAACATATGACATGATACTGGCAGTAACATATGACATGATACTGGCAGTAACATATGACATGATACTGGCAGTAACATATGACATGATACTGACAGTAACATATGACATGATACTGGCAGTTACACATGACATGATACTGGCAGTAACATATGATATTGGCAGTAACATATGATATAAGCTTTTACAGGTGTGGAATTGTATTCATTTAAAAGGAATTTACCAGGGTGGTGGCTCCATGAGGAAAAACGGGGGTCAGGAGATAAGGTAACATATGACATGATACTGGCAGTAACATATGACATGACGCTGGCAGTAACATATGAATGACATAGGCTTTCACAGGTGGAATTGTATTCTTTCCAAAGGAATTTATTAAGGATGTGGTTTGAGAAGAAGAAAAATGGGTGGGGAAATAAGGTAACGTATGTGATACTGGCAGTTCAACAAAATTATTGTTTGTCCTTTACAGGATGTTGCAATCAACCCCAGGTTGGATTTCTAAACAATTTTAGGTTCTGTAGTTTGCCAATGCTTTCTGAAATAGAAGTCAACTGCAAGTCGTATAAATATTTATTTTATTGAAGGGGTCAAATCAAGAAATGAGAGCGTGACAAGCTTAATGAGAGTTTAAGGAATTAGTGTGGGCGGTTTGCTCGACAGATGGTCTGGGTTTTATAGCAAATTTGGCAGATAGTTTGTAAACCAAATAGCTGCATCATTTGAACACTGGATTGTAAACTAGATACCAGAATCTGGTTTTCTTGTCAGCTGAGGAAGGAAAGAGCAGCAAGGAAGAAAGCTGAGTAGTCAACCCCGTAAACTGTGGTCTGCTGTATGTATGTGTTACATTCTTGGTATCTCAACCTATGTCAGAGCTTTGCCATGGATTTAAAGGTTATGGTAAGTGAAGTCTTCACATGTGCTAGGTAACTGTTGCCAAGATGTGAAGTCTTCAATGTATACTAAGTAACGATCTTTTGGGTGTGAAGTTTTCAAATATGCTAGGTAACTATAATGTGAAGTCTTCACCTGTACTGGGTTAATCTTAAGGAATGTAAGTCTTCACATGTACTAGTTAAAAGAATTACAAGGCCTGGGGACCCTTTCTTCTCCTGCCATGAAAACTTGATGCATCTCTGGTGGCCGTTTTCCTCTTTGTCTATGTCATGAAAGGAAGGGTAAATAAAATCAGGTGGGTCAATATAAGAGTATTACTTTCTTGGGTCTCTTGTTTTGTAAAATCATTCACAGCTAGGTTCAGACACAGCATCATTTTTTTTTCATGTTGGAGATAGACACTTTATAACGTCTTTACAGCAGACGCACTGTATTAGACAGTACAGTATGCACTCTATAGTAGACACACTATAATAGAGACTTTATAGCACTCTATAGTAGATAGTACAGTATGCACTCTATAGTAGACACTTTATAATAGAGACTTTATAGCAGACACTCTATAGTAGACAGTATGCACTCTATAGTAGACACTTTATAATAGAGCCTTTATAGCAGACACTTTATAATAGAGACTTTATAGCAGACACTCTATAGTAGACAAACTATAATAGAGACTTTATAGCAGACACTCTATAGTAGGCAGTACAGTATGCACTCTATGGTAGACAAACTATAATAGAGATTTTATAGCAGACACTCTGTAGTACACAGTACAGTATGCACTCTATAGTAGACACTTTATAATAGAGACTTTATAGCAGACACTCTATAGTAGACAAACTATAATAGAGACTTTATAGCAGACACTCTATAATAGAGACTTTATAGCAGACACTCTATAGTAGACAAACTATAATAGACTTTATAGCAGACATTCTATAGTAGACAGTACAGTATGCACTTTATAGTAGACACTTTATAATAGAGACTTTATAGCAGACACTTTATAATAGAGGCAGTATAGAATACTATTGTAGAGACTAGTAGACAGAGTATACACTCCATAGTAGAGCCTATAGTAGACACACTATAATAGAGCCTTTATAGCAGACACTCTGTAATAGACACTCTATAATAGAGACTTTATAGCAGACACTTTATAATAGAGGCTCTGCAGTAGACAGTATAGAATACACACTATTGTAGAGACTGTAGTAGACAGCATAGTATACACTCCATAGTAGAGACTGTAGTAGACACACTATAGCAGAGACTTTAGTAGACTCTATACCCTGGACAAGGGGTTGACGATGTTTGTGATCCCGTATATCCACGTGGGGAAAATAGCTGTGCGAGATTCAGTAGTGGATCACGCAGCGCTGGTAACTTACAGGGGTATGTGAGCCGATCGTTCAGAAAGCAATGGCAAACTACTGAACTTAAAACTTGCCTAGTAGTTTGCCACTGCTTTCTGAGCGACGGCTCACATACCCCGTAAGTTACCAATGCGGCGAGAACCGTTACCGATTCTCGCGCAGGTTACATTACTCACGAGAATATACAGAATTATGGAGAAAGAAGTTAACTCTAGGCCAGGGAGACCGGCATATGCAACATTAAAAAAAAAATAGTAGAATCTGTGATAGACACAAAAAATAGTAGAATCTGTGATAGACACACTATAGCAGAGACTATGGTAGACATTATAGTATACTCTATAGTAGAGACTTTATGACAGACACTATAGAAGACACTTCTTTTTCAACCTTTTCAATCCCAGACAGTTATTATTTTAACTCCTTCTGGTCCAGATTGTTTCTACTTTAAACTGTCTGGGACAGAAAAAGTTTAATTTTCTTCTGAGTTGGTGAAACAAACGGCAGAAAAAATTAATGACAAGAACATTTTAAATGCTTTGATGATGTTCAATATTTACAATTATTAACTCCCAGTACACAAAAAGCCACATTCAGTGGCATGAAGTTTTTATTAATAAAAGGCAAGCCATTTATGACAGTTCCAAAGATCAGTTTCTATAAAGATGAAAAAACACAATGTAATGATACGCTGTGAAATAAACGACACTAACATTTTCTCCTGGCAACTCAAATAATTACATGCGACTTAGTTTACACTATTAGTATTGTGTGAAGTTTTCCCTAAAGACTGAATGCAAATTAAATTCTCTTCTCACAAGTAGCTTGTTATGAAGCAAAAAGCTTGTAACGAAAGCAATTTTCGAGCGTGTGAACTAAAAGATACAAAGACGGAATACAGAGTCAAGAAACCTTTCATTACTGAATTCTTTATTGTATTTTATGCAGCAGTTGTGTGAATCAGTTGCTAACAAGACCTCAAGACAATAAACTGTACAAGAGGGCTGGTATCACGGTTGTGTGCCAGGCAATACAAACTGAAATAAGTTCAACAAATTCAGAAATGTCAACAAATCCTACACGCAGTAGCAGCAACCATACAACAAAATCCTATCACGCTGATCTACACTGTGCTGTATCACATGTTCTATTAAGGCTTAACGACTGCTGGCTACCAGATCACATCAACCTAGATCTAAGCCATGAGGCCACTGCGCTATGTCGGCCCTTGTTTGTCATAACAATCAGAGAACTTGACCCATACATTTGTAACGACAGATGAACAGTGAGCAAAGACGTTTGTGCATTTACATTTTGTAACAACTCACAGAAATCAAAAACTGCATAACCAGGGCACACAAGAAAAGACAAAAGTGGCAAGTAGCATTAACACCAATATACTCAGGTTGTTACCATGCCCTATCCCATCATTCTACAAGTAAATGCAGTGTAAAAATCAACACACAAACATATTTCCAATACACTTCACTATTCTGAAATCTGAAAATTAACTAAACAAGATCAATGCTCAAGATACAATAGCAACAAAACAACAAACTGACAAAAGCCGGGCTAGACTGGTGGTAATCAGTGGAGAAACACAGACAGCAGAAACACTAATTTATAAGTAAAACCAGGCAGCAGAGAACAAGAATCAAGACAACTGCTAAACAAAAACATGCGTAGCCAAGAGCCTGGTACTTCAGGATGCTGGCTCGGGGTGAGGGTGAGAGAAATAAAATACATGATGGAAAATAAAGCTGCAGGAAAGAATACTAAGCAATAACAGTGAGCATAATTTCAGTGATGCTATCACTTCCACCAGAAAGTATTACAACACATAAATGCACTTGAGTTCTGTGTTAGGTCATTTCTAAGGAAGATCGGTAGTAGGGCTGTGACAGTGACCGCATCTGGTCAGTCGATGGTTTTAAAGGCTTTGTGGCATCCCGCGCCTCCGGCCACCTCTTGTGGTAGTGGTCTGTCTTCAGGTGTTTCACGGTAACCAGTCGACCTGTTAGAGAGTTCAGTACAAATATATCAAATATTCTAACACCAAAAAAACTATATTTCTCCAGGTTTATAACAGCAGCATAGTAGCCAGTGTACTAATCTTCTTCTTCTTCTGCTGCGTTCATCCAGTTTTGTTTTTTTTCGGACGTGATTGCGTTGTGCCTGTTTACAGCAGAGCTGCGTTCTTGCGCCGTTAGGCCGACACATCTGACTTCTGCGGGCATTTCTTGACCGGGTTAGCCTTCCCAGGGGTGTACTAATCTGATGCCCCAGCATGCATGAGTCCAAATACCCATGAAGGCAGAATTTTATGTGGTCACAAGGCGCTAGATGTTTGCCTGTTGGCCGTGGGTTTAAATCCATATCTAGGTGGATTTTCAGAAGTGACCCAGCCGAAAATGGGTACCAGGAAATGTCTTTAGGAGTAAAGGTGGCTGGAGTTAAACTGACCACATCACAACTGGAGAGCTGATTGGTCTATACAAATATGGGTCTAGAACCATGTGCTCGTGGGGCTGGTCTGGTTCGCTAGATCAGTTCCGCGTCTAGCGTTCGTTGTCTCGGATGGCTGTGTGAGGTGCACCAAAATGGGATCTTCCCAGCCAACGTGAGTTAGCGAGGCAGGCGTTTCAAGAATGTAACCGCATCGTGCAGCCAGGGTCGTGGTTTGAGCGGGCAAAAGAGCAAAATTTGTACGACCGTTCGACAAAGTCTCGATAAGCGCCCACTCTCTCTCGATGAGTAGTGGGCCTGCAGTCAGTAAGCTGGTATAGCTTTTTTTTTTCGGTCAGTCCTGCCGGCGTAGCTTGAAAGCTCGTCGGTAGGCGTCCAGTGGTTTTGCATGTATCACCTTGTACCGGGAGGGCGCGCTTTAGCGATGCTACTCTTGGCTTGCGTGTGCGTGAATAGTCCGTCTGTCCGATAGATATCTGGTTGATCCTGCCAGTAGTCATATGCTTGTCTCAAAGATTAAGCCATGCATGTCTAAGTTCACACTGTCTCACGGTGAAACCGCGAATGGCTCATTAAATCAGTCGAGGTTCCTTAGATGACACGATCCTACTTGGATAACTGTGGCAATTCTAGAGCTAATACATGCTTACCAAGCTCCGACCCTCGCGGAAAGAGCGCTTTTATTAGTTCAAAACCAATCGTCGTTGCCCTTCGCGGGGCGCGGCGTTCCCACTGGTGACTCTGGATAACTTTGTGCTGATCGCATGGCCTTACGTGCCGGCGACGCATCTTTCAAATGTCTGCCCTATCAAATGTCGATGGTACGTGACATGCCTACCATGTTTGTAACGGGTAACGGGGAATCAGGGTTCGATTCCGGAGAGGGAGCATGAGAAACGGCTACCACATCCAAGGAAGGCAGCAGGCGCGCAACTTACCCACTCCCGGCACGGGGAGGTAGTGACGAAAAATAACAATACGGGACTCTATCGAGGCCCCGTAATTGGAATGAGTACACTTTAAACCCTTTAACGAGGATCTATTGGAGGGCAAGTCTGGTGCCAGCAGCCGCGGTAATTCCAGCTCCAATAGCGTATATTAAAGTTGTTGCAGTTAAAAAGCTCGTAGTTGGATCTCAGGTGCAGGCGGGCGGTCCGGCTCGCGCCGGTTCACTGCCCGTTGTTCCTGCCCTACCGTCTGCCGGCTCTCTCCCGTGGGTGCTCTTCGCTGAGCGTCCCGGGTGGCCGGCGCGTTTACTTTGAAAAAATTAGAGTGTTCAAAGCAGGCCTCGGCTGCCTGAATAATGGTGCTCCCCCGATGTGTCTCCACCTTGCCGTGGTGGGGGAGCTTGTATCCCGTTGACCCCATGTGCTTGCCGATGGGTGAAAACTACATATCGGACAGCGTATGGGATAGGGACCAGACTAAGAGAGACACAACCTGCTGCTCTGCAGGAGACTGAGGATAGCAGTCAAAAGTTTAAATCAGGCGCATGAAGGCAGTTCTTGTTTCGGACAATACTCTAAGGCTCTCTGTCGAGGGTTTAGGCTGAACGCCTCTAAGCCACAGACCCTCGGATCTGAGAGTCGGGCCGATATCCACCTACCGAAAAATTGGAATCGAGATACTGAGCAAGCTACATGCCCAGTTCTGACACTTGTTTGAAGGCTCTCAGCTGAGGGATATGTTGGATTCCCGGATGAGATGGCCTGGCCGTTTCTCACTGATTGCTGCACGAAGGTAAGGTGCTGGGCCGGCAGCACATGTAGCCTACCTCGTGAGCGAGTACAAAAAGTCAGTAAAATGCCCCAGTCGAAGGAAATGGTTACGAAAACTGTCTGTATCTAACTCATAGAGAGTGTAGATAAAAGTGGAGAAACGTCTCAATAACGCGAAATGGAACGCACGGCGAGCGAACCTATTGCGTGGTCCAAAGTCAAAAGCAAAAGCTTACCGAGTGGATGTCGCCCGCAGTCTGACCGCCCCTGGAGCTCACTTGAGCGACCAGTGGCAAGCGAGATGCCCAATACATGGAAGTGAGGAACTAAAGCAGCCATGAGCAGGACGTGGCAACTCCTCGGGTGAGCCCAGTCTCGGAGCAATATGTGCCGGCTCTGCAATTATGGAAGCCTCCTTGGATAGCGAGGGACTGCCCATGGTCTGCCCCTGCCTTCCCTTGAGGGCCGACCGCGATGTCGTTGGATCGTTCTATCTTGACCAGCTGAGATGTGGGCGACATCACAACAGTCTAACGTGCCTCGAAATCAGAGGAAGGTTAACCTCATTAAAAAATGCCCGCCGGAAGTCGGAAGTGTCGTCCTACGGGTGGCAAACTAAAAATTGACACTACGCAATTACGTCCGAGTGAAATGTCTCGTCCGAATGTCTCTCGTGCTAGGAACAGCTCTGACTACCTAGTTTCCGAATGCCGCTCTTGTTCGGAACAGCTCTGACTAGGTAGTTTTCCGAATGTCCGCCGTGCCTGGAACAGCTCTGATGGGTACAGGGACAAGCACATGTCCGAAAACTCGCTTAGTGGAAACCAACCGCAGAGCTGACTGGTTTGTGCAGGAACGGCCCAGGGCGAGCGAAATGCCCAATATATTGAAGTGAGGAATTAAAACAGCCATGAGCAGGACGTGACGATTCCCTCGGTAAACCCAGCACCAGAGCGTTATGTGCCGGCTCTGCAATTATGGAAGCCACCCAGGATGGCGGAAAATGCTATGGACTGTCCCTGCCTTCACTTGAGGGATGACCGTGTAGTCTTCGACTGTTCCAACTTGACCAGCTGAGATGTGGACGGTACCACAAAAGTGAGAGTCTCCCAGGATTGCTAACCTGGTCAAAAATGCACGCTAAAAGTCGGATGTGTTGGCCTGAGGGTTTCGACCCGAGGGTGCCTAACCAGACACACCGCAATCACATCTGAAAAAGTCACTCCGGATGAACGCAAAGAAGAGAAGAAGAACCATGTGCTCAACACATTAAGTATGTAAAAATGCTTCTTTACAAAATACTAACTTCCTTCTTACAAGGCCCACAGCCAACAATTCCATTAAATAAGCACCAGATTATTATCTGGGAGAGAAGGCAGTCAGTCAGTGTGCTGCTGAAATTTACCACCAAGTGTTGTTTGGACAAGAGATCAGATGCAGGAAATTTGGGAGCATATCGCTTTGTGTTGACTGTCACAATGGTATAAACATTGGATATTCGGAAAGCCAGGCCAAACTACTGAATATAAAATTGCCTAGCCAATCACAAACAACCAAATAATTTAAAACTATTTATTAAACATGTAACAACCATAAAAAAGACCAGAATATAAATCTTGTGACACACATTTACAGAAACTTGATTAAACATGAAACCCTACCCACAACCAGTATGATTAAAACTATTAAACATGTGACACTAACATCAAAAAGACCAGAACATAAATCTTGTGACACACATTTATAGAAACTTGATTAAAACTGAAACATCAACTGACCATGGAAGCCACATTGGTGCGCTGGCTAGCATTCCTGCCTCGCCGACACAGTGGTCATAGGTTCAAATTTGCATGGAGGCAGATTTTTAAACTGACCTAGGCTATGAGGCTGACCCAGCCTAAACTGAGTGCCAGGAAAAATATTGGGAAGTAAAGGCAGGTGGCGATGTATTAATCACATCGCGCCAATTTGTCTATACAAACACAGGGCTAGTACGACATGCCTAATATTTAGGGCCTGGACAAGAAAAAAAAAAGGTCCTTTCTATAATTTTCTTTCTCACTACTCACCATCAAACCACCATCCGTGGAGTGAGAGCCGAGCCTTGCCTGCCGCTTCACAGCTGGAGCACTTCAGGTAGACACAGCCCTCTCTGGAGTCAACATCAACAAAGATATGTACAATGCTGTCAATGTTCTTACACTTTTCCAAAATGGCATCGGTCACGCTGTCCTCCCAGTTGTCTTCATTTTCACTGTCCAGAAACCAGAACAAATGACACTGTAGCAAACAAAGAGTTCTATATTGATTGAGAAATACCTTTCTACTATTGGAAATAGAATACAAGTAATTATCATATGCCAGTTGTTGAGGGTTGCACTGTAGCAAACAAAGAGTTCTATATCGATTGAGAAATATCTTTCTACTGTTGGAAATAGAATATAAGTAATGATGGCAAGATCGAAGGAAATGGGGAAGACCGAGAAGTAAATACTTGGATGGCTTGGCCACATGGCATGGTCGAGACAGGAACACTCAGCTGATCCACGACTCTGGTGATCGAGTGAAATGGCAAGTCATGACCGCCCATGCTTTCCGGCATGGCACATGATTGAATGATGGCATACCAGATGTGGGGGGGGGGGGGGGGGGGGGGGGGGGGGTGTTGTGTGTCACACTGTAGCAAACAAAAAGTTATATATTGACTGAGAAATATCTTTCTACTGTTGGAAATAGAATATAAGTAATGATAGTGTACCAGTTGTTGAGGGTTACACTGCAGCAGTGTTATATATTAATTGAGAAAAATCTGTCTACTGTTGAAAGTAGAATGTAAGCAATTATCATATGCCAGTTGTTGTGGGTTACACTGTAGCAAACAAAGAGTTCTATATTTATTGAGAAATATCTTTCCACTGTTGGAAATGCTACATTGGCACCTTGCCGTCTTGACAGACGATAGTTTGTGCTTTAAAAAGGCATAATAACATTTACCTATGGTGGTAGCGAATGTGACTGATAAGGCCAATTTGCGCTGTAAATGTCCGTTCACAGTGGGTGCATGTGAACACGTGGTCATTTCCACCATCATGCACCATCTAACGTCTCAAACGCTCGGTGCGTGACTTATCTGCAATAATTTTCTCCTTTGTCTTTATTCCATGTCTGATGTTTGCCCTCCATGCAACACATAAAGCGGCGACTTGCTCCCAATGTGCATTATCAATGCCTGTATCAATCATGTCCCGCTTACACACATCTTTGTATCGTAGTAGAAGCCGACCCTGAGATCTCTTATCCATCTGTAATTCACCAAAAAAGATATCCTTTGGTATTCTACCATCATCCATCCTCCTAACGTGTCCTATCCATCTAAGTCTACGAAGACTGAGCATGGAATAAACTGTCACACAACCTGATCTGTCCAATACTTCAGTATTTGTGATTTTGTCTTGCCACTTATGGATAGTGTAAATGCTAGTTAGTTGTTGGGGAAACATAGCAGCTGATGCTCCAGATGCAGGTACCACAGTGACCAGGTCTACCTCTTCACCCCCACTATTGAAGCAACTAGGACACAAGCCACTAGTCTTGACTAACAATAGGGCGAATCAGCCATCATCTCCACTCTGCTGTATACATCTACATTATGATGAAGTCAACCAAAGACTGCACATTTTGAATGTTGTGAAGCTGCAGATAAATCACAGCAATTGACCATGGAGGTGGCAGGCCACCAGCACCAACATCTTGCATATTCTGCAGGGACAACCAAAGTCTCCTTCCAGGATGGAACCTAATCATCACCAGTTTGTGGTTCCTTCAGATCATATACAAGTGACGAACTCAAAATTATGGCGTTTTAAAGCATAACTATAAAGGTGGTTTCTTCAGATCATATACAAGTGATGAACTCGAAATGTCGGAGTTTTCAATAATAACAATAACAGTGGCTTCATCAGATTATAATCAAGTGACGAACTCGAAATGACAGGGTTCCCAATAATAACAAGTGGTTCCTAAATGATGTTGCATTTAGGGTTAAAAAGAGTTGCAAGTCCTTTTACAGTCAGTTGCAACCAACCCCTGCAATTATTGGCTGTTTGTAATTTACTAGCTAATTTTATATGAAGTAGTTTGCCATTACTTTATGAAAGGCAGATGTTCATTCCAACAAAATCAACTCAAAGCGATCTGCGGTTGCTTTTGAGTCCTAGCCCCGGTGTGACGAGGAATTATGAAACTGTGATCACTAACCACTAAGCCCTAACAGGCAACACACTTGAGGGTAGCAGAAACAAATTCTCAGAAAATCAAGGACCCCAGACATTCATTAAAAATTAACATTAGAAGTAATAATCAAGTTGATTTTTTTATTTATATGGCTACATGATATAATCAAAACAAACTGCTACTCAATACTTCACTTATCAATGCTATGCTTAACTGGATCTTTTCAACTAAAACCTATTTTTTTCTAACCCAAAATTCCATTTGTGGGTCAACAGGGTGCAGCCAAGTGTTTCTGTGTTATCAGCCATGTGTTTCAGTGTTATCAGTCAAGTGTTTCAGTGTTATCAGTCAAGTGTTTCAGTGTTATCAGCTAAGTTTTCAGTGCTATAAGTCAAGTGTTTCAGTGTTATCAGTCGTGTTTCAGTGTTATCAGCCAAGTGTTTCAGTGTTATCAGTCAAGTGTTTCAGTGTAATCAGTCAAGTGTTTCAGTGTTATCAGCCAAGTGTTTCAGTGCTATCAGCCAAGTGTTTCAGTGTTATCAGTCAAGTGTTTCAGTGTTATCAGTTAAGTGTTATCAGCCAAGTGTTTCGGTGTTATCAGTTAAGTGTTATCAGCCAAGTGTTTCAGTGTTATCAGTTAAGTGTTTCAGTGTTATCAACCAAGTGTTTCAGTGTTATCAACCAAGTGTTTCAGTGTCGTCAGCTAAGTGTTTCAGTGTTATCAGTAAAGTCTTTTAGTGTTATCAGTCAAGTGTTTCAGTGCTATCAATTTTTTTCTAACCGAAAATTTCATTTGTGGGTCAACAGGGTGCAGTCAAGTGTTTCAGAGTTATCAGCCATGTGTTTCAGTGTTATCAGTCAAGTGTTACCAGCCAAATGTTTCAGTGTTATCAGCCAAGTGATTTAGTGTTATCAGCTAAGTTTTCAGTGTTATCAGCCAATGTTTCAGTGTTATCAGCCAATGTTTCAGTGTTATCAGTTAAGCGTTATCAGCCAAGTGTTTCAGTGCTATTGGCCAAGTGTTTCAGTGTTATCAGCCAAGTGTTTCAGTGTTATCAACCAAGTCTTTTAGTGTTATCAGTCAAGTGTTTCAGTGCTATCAGGTAAGTGTTACCAGCCATGTGTTTCAGTTTTATCAGTTAAGTGTTATCAGCCAAGTGTTTTAGTTATCAGTCAAGTGTTTCAATGTTATCAGTTAAGTGTTATCAGCCATGTGTTTCAGTGGTAACAGTTAAGTGTTATCAGCCAAGTGTTTCAGTGTTATCAGCTAAGTGTTTCAGTGTTAACAGTCATGTATTTCAGTGTTAACAGTCATGTGTTTCAGTATTATCAGTTAAATGTTATTAGCCAAGTGTTTCAGTGTTATCAGCCACGTGTTTCAGTGTTATCAGTTGTGTTATCAGCCAAGTGTTTCAGTGTTATCAGTTAAGTGTTTCAGTGTTATCAGCCAAGTGTTTCAGTGTTATCAACCAAGGGTTTTATTTGTCTGCCCATTCACCACTAGCCTTCAACTGAACCTTAAAGAATAGTTTTTTTTTAAAGGAAACCCTGTAGTGTTTATATTACCAAAACAAGTAAACTAAACAGTAAAACAGGTAAAAGCAGGCACTGTGGTGAGGGGGTTACAAACGCAATTAACAATCCCATATACTGCCTTGCGCTGGTTTTTATAGTGCTGGTCGCTAAGAAAGCAATGGCAAATAGTGAACATAAACTTGCCAAGAAATTACAAACAGCCCAAAAAAATGTTGGGGTTGACTGCAACATCTTGTAAAGGATGTGCACTAACTATTTTTTTAAAAACTACTGAGTCTTCATATGTATTTATTCATTCCTTAACAAAGATATTTGTTTTAGGTTCTATTTTCACATTCATTTGCTCCTGGTCTTTTGGTAGAGCTATAAATACAGATTTCAGCATATCACCATGTGTATTCCACTGTTGTAAATATAACTCATCTTAGTTAAAATTTCTACTCCAAATACTTCCAGTACTTCTAAGCCTACAATTATGATCCCATCTGGCCTAGCATGATTCCATCTGGCAGAAGGAAATAGACAGGAAAATACCTGGCAAGAGACATGACACTTAAGGAAACAGGTCATATACAGTGCAGCTAGGGTTGATGCTTCACAACTTCCTGTGCCATGGAAGAAGACAAGACAACTGTCAACAACTTACACATTGCTGTCAAACATGCTGCGGATCTTCAGGCATGGGGTGGGGCTGTAGATGACTGGGTTACTGCCCTTGTTCTCACTGTTCTCACCAAACGCTGAATAACAAACAAATTTCAGCACACAATAAGTGATAGATGCGGCATTGTCAATCTATCTCTGAGAAAGAAAGAGAAGAAACAAAGAAAGAAAGAAAAGGGACAAAAAAGAGAAAGGAAAAGAGAGAGAGAAAACTATTTTCAAAAGGTCACACATTTGGTATGAAGACCTGTTTTATATTCAGCCCGTCCAACCATTCATCCTTCACACATTAGTTATATGTTATATGTTATGTATTACGCATATTACATTCATGTAGAAAAAACAAAAGAAAACAGTAATATAAATTCTGAGTATACAATACTAAAAATAATGTGCACATGAGTGCACACACATTTCATATGTTGGAGAGAGAGGAATGGATGGAGGGAGAGAATGAGGGATGGAGGGAGAGAAAGAGAATGAAAGATATAAGCAGATAACAAACATGAATCTATATCAGGATGCAGTCTAGCAGAATGTACAATGAAGGCTCGGCAGAGAAACTGCTATAGGATGAAGAAAGTAATGATTTTGTTATCTCAACCCTTTGAAGAATCAGGTTTTGGTCTGTAATGTATCCCAGCAAAGCATACAAATATGACAGTCAGCAGGAAACAGAAATATTATTGAATCTACATTGACTAGACTCATATTTAGTGTTTTTTTACTTTAAGACTTGGGAAGTCACTTTCCAAGTAAGCATGCAATATGAAAATTTCTTTGGAACAAAATCAAATGTACAGATTGCTCTTGTAGTATGTGCACCAATAATAAATGGTTTACTTTCACTTGTGATTCATTCTGGATATATTTTATGACATTTTCTTGGAGTAGCATGAAGGCAAGCGAGGAAAAAATTCAGTTTATTCACTTCTACAGGCATGTCATCTGCAGTTTCTAATATTTAACTACTGACACAATTATTTGTTGTAGCAGTACCTTAATACTTATCCTCAACTGTTTCTGATCAATTTGAAGCATACTACATGTATTTGTAGCTGTCTCATCTGTCTGTGTGTTGCATATGTGAAATTTCAGAATCAGACTCCCATACCATCACCAATTGCTGTAAAACTTTGTACCGAAGGAGTAATATTATAGTCTAGAGCTGAATCTCAGACAAAGATCACTATGTTAACAAGGGATTATAATGTTCCAAGTTACTACATCTATATGTTATGTTCTAGAGCTGAATCTCAGTCAGATGAGTGTGTTAACAAGGGATTATAATGTTTCATGTGCTACATCTTAATGTTATATTTTCTAGAGCTCAATCTCGGACAAAGGTGAGTATTGTTTTTTTTTTTTTTGGCACTCGCTCGCTTTGAACTAAGCATAGTCCATACATGCTATTTCTAGTAGCACTGAACTAAATTTTGCGTGTGGTTTAGCTTTCCCTATTACCAGCATCCCTCACCATCAGGCGAACCCACTCCGACTTCAGAGGTACCTGTAATTTACGTCCCCAAGTCAAGGACGAGAAGTCAACATTTAAGTCCAACTGACCGGTGTAGGGGCTGAACCCCCTATCTCAGCATCAGCACACTGGACATTTAAGAATGAGCCCTCTTATCCATTTGGCCATGCTGACCTTCCCAAGATGAGTATGTTAACCAGGATTACAATATTCCATGTGCTATATTTATGTGTTATATGTGAGTGAGTGGCACCTTGCAGTCTTGACAGACCAAAGTATGTGAGCTGGAATGTAACCAATATTCCATCACAATGCCTGGGCAGAGCTTCAGAGAAACATGTGGTGCCCAAACGACATGATCCCTCTCTCAGCCTAGCCTTGTGTATTCCAGAGGAATGGGTAACCAATATGTCTGGCACAAGGTAGGCTGCAGACGCTGGCGGCTCAGCGTTAAACCTCCGAGACCTCGCCACCACGAGCAGGTGGCGGGTGATGGCCAGACCCTGGAACCCAAGGGACCCGGCTTAGAGGCGTTCAGCCAAGTCCCACAGGTGAGGGCCTCGTATGCGCCTGGAACATAAGGACGCGTACTTCTGTCAATCACAAGTGTCCGGACCTGTGTAAAGCGTGCACTATCGTCAGACTCCCCGCCTGACTTTAGCGGATCCCGCAAACAGCGGAAATAGGCTTTCAGACAAAGATTAGTATGTTAACCAGGGATTACAATGTTCCATGTGATACATGTATGTGTTATATGTACCACAGCATAATTTCAGACAAATATGAAAATGTTAACAACGTATTACCTTGGCCTTGCCAAATCTTGCCATTATGTAATGCCGGCTGAGGAATGGACAACAAAAAAGTATATCAAAAAGTATGTAAACAAACTAGCTAACTATAAAAAATATGTTTTGAAGCATAAAAAAGTATGTATTTTTTAGCTTGGGGAATTAATAAAATGCAGCACATTCTCAGTATGTCCTTGCAGATGCATTCCCTGCTGAACGAGAAGCTTAATATATAGAAATGAGGCAGGCAGGCTGACATTGTGTTGCATAAATATAGATCTGGTGCATCTTCTATCTGCTCTGTACATTTGTAGAAGACTCCCTGAATGGCAAGAAATTTCAGTTTGTTGCCTCTACCTTCTCTGTTAATGAGACTGAAATAATATCCTGTCTATATTTGACTGAGATAACAGGAATTTTAACCAAATGTTTTATTGATTTATTTGGTTGTTTCGGGATTTGAGATTTAAAGATTGAGCTCAGCCCACCACTAGCAATGCTGATATAATTCCGGTACGAACCTAAGGCCTTGTCCATGTAAATTTGGACACTTAGTTTCAAATCACGTAATGCCTTAACTTTAAAAGGCTGTGGGACCACTATTTGGGGAGGCCAATATTCGCAAGCATTATTGGGGAGCATAACTTCTATTAACTTTTTGTTTCATTTTCTGCAAGTTACAAGTTTTAAATATTCCGTACATTACCAATGGCAAACTATTGAACATTAACTTGCCTAGAAATCACAAACAGCCCAAAAATGCTGGAGTTGACTGCTACATACTGTAAAGGATATGTAACTAACTTTTAACTTAACTTTATATTTCTACTTATAATGTCAATATATTATTCATAATCATTGAAGTAAAACACTTATTCTTCGACAGTAAATTAAAACAGAGAGAAAACTGCACCTTATCCTCACGTCCTTGAAGAGCTCATAAGCAAGATTCTCAAATATATTTTGCATACTACTGTATATGACGTAGAGAGAAGAATACACATTTCTTTTATAGCCCACTGGGCCAAAGACCCTCAACCAACTCAACCCAAGCCACTCCATATTTTGCCATCTCCTACAGCCCCTTCCTTGCCATTCCCATATTGTTCAACTGTCTTTAGTTTCTTCTCTATGTGTTTTTACGCCTAATATTTTTGTCATTCACCGTGAGGCTTTCAGGCAAGAAAGTGCCTAGTTATACTATCCTCAGGTTTTCTCAATGAAACTACACACTAGTAGTTACAACACCATGAAGCAAGGTGATCTGCTCAGGTTTCCTCCACACAAATGGCAGTTAAGCCTGGTATCTGCTTTAATGACTTGATTCAGAGTGATTTCACAACCTAGTTTCCAACTCATTACCTACATCACACAATCACAAAATTCCAGTGAATGCTAATCAAGTGCTATGATCTGTTGCATTCATTTCCTCATGAACACAGTAAAATCCTGCAAAATCCACACAGAATGATATTAATGTTATTTCAATAATCTTCACGTTGCTCATTGTCAGAATGATAATGCATCCCTTTAAATGTATGGATCCGGATCTATTGTCCACATAGTTACAAAAACAGTGACAGAGCTCTTAATCAATACGTCTGGCTAAATTAATTTAAATGTGTCTAATTCTGAATTCATTTTGCTATATACTACATCTCAAAAACTATAAAATGTCTGCATGGTGATCAATTCCTGCCTCCTAAATATCTTCATTGTATAAAAACCACCTGACACCCCTTGCGCACTGGGTTGATGTCTTCTGGTAAGTGAAATATCGAAAACCAGTGTATGGAACATTACCAACCTATCCCTAATCCCAGCATGTATGTGCTGTATCATGACCAGTTTACATCCTAATATGCCTGTCTGCAGGTGTGTAGTTCCAGTACCTGTCTTACACACCTCACTAGTTTCTAAGCTTGGAGTTGGGATGGAAAGCCATGCAATTATTCCAGTGGTGATGGTACTTCAGTACCAGGCTGGAAGGGGAGTCTCTATACTAACCTGAAAAGCCCTTTTTAGGGCTCAAAAGTCCTGAACCTAACACAGCACACTTAAGTGGTACTCAAGTTTTCTAGAAGACTCTCAACTAACTACTGCCCCGATAAAAAAAAACATGGTGGTTCTTTCACATACCTGTATCCAATGCCATACTTCAAACTCATCACCGTGAATGAGTCGTGTTTCTAGTCTGATGCGAGACTCATTTGCTGCTATAAACTTCACAGCTTTGTCCCAGATTGGCTGCATTTTACGTCTAGAAAATGTAATACATACATTATTGATATCATTTTATTGAACACAATATTTTATTGTACCCCAGGTACAAAAGTATTAACATAATGAATAATTAACGCGTAGAAACATTTACACAAACAAAATGCCATTCCCCAGTCACAAAAGTATTAATATAGTGAACAATTAAAGTGGAAAATGTGTCTACAGTTGTCCCGACATACAGTACTACATCTATTGAGACTTTGATAGGCCGTGATAGCAGCCACATCCTGTCACAGACCTGCTACATGACTGTTAGTTAGTTAGTCGACAGATCATCCTCATTGCATACTGAACCATTCAGTCCATAAGTGCTCGGATCCCCTCCTCAGTAAATCATGCAGGCTCACAACACCAGTTATTAATCTTCTTTGGTTTCCTGCATAGTGCTCTTGTCTGGCCACACCTCGTTTAACTTGCTGTTCTCATAGTCTGACTATGGTTGTAGATTCACAGTCATCACATGCTTCTCGCAAACGACTTACTTCTTGTAGAGTATTCAGTATGTATATCAGCCTGGTCCATGGCTCTTCTGCCCTCCACAGTATCCTCAACCGCATGCCCTGGCATGAAAATGAAACTAACCTTTCCCAGCCGAGACAGTCCCAGAGACACCAACCACTGCTTCAGACACAACCCGTGATGATGATGATGAACAATATGAACACCTCAATATACTATATGAGCTGATCTGTCTGTCATTAATGTCTAAAGTACCTTACAGTGTAGGACAGGGGGGTCTTGATCCTGAGGAATTAAGGCTGCCTGGCTAGTGCAGTCGTCGCAAACAGATAGGTTAGGGTTTTCTTTTTTTCCTCCCAGCAGAAAAAAAATCCATCACCTTACTGAGGATTAAGACCCGTGTATCTTAATGGGAGCCAGAAGTTCTAGCCACTCGGCCAGAGACTCATCACCAGATGCTGATCATGTGTTCTTTATAAGCATTCCAATTCCAATTTTCCACCCAAAAAAATTCCAAATTCGGTCTCGTCTAACCTGCTTCCTCAGCGGTGGTTATTGTTGAGAGCCATGGTTGTGTGGACTGTTAGTCCTAATTCCTACTGGTTTTATTGGTTCCGCTCTGTTCGTCGGATAAATTTATTTTGTGCTATCTGGTTGTTTTCTTTGTCTTGTGTTAGTCCTGATAAAGACCGGTCCTTGGTCGGGCCTAATGGAGCCCGCATTCTTTCGTTTGTTGGCTTCTTTTCTCTATTAGCACTGCTACGTGCTTGTCACTCTTGTGTTCTTCTCATCGGGCTGGTCCCGGGCATGTCGTCCTCTTAAAGGGCTGATGTAGGCAAAGAAAGAGCATATCAAGTGCAAGTATATTTATTTTTTATTTATTTAATTAAATTTTAAAAACATTAAGGAAATTTATAAAACTACATCAGGAGTCCCACAGCCAGGATAAAGCTAACTCCTAAAGTGACTGGTGGTCTCTTCACTTCTACCTCAGCTCTGCATCCTTTGGGGGGTCTGGCATTTCAAATTTTCATATTTGCAGTTTAAAGTCAGGGTTTTCCAGTTCCACATGAACAACTGTCTGCTCTTAAATCGTACGTCTTTCTAATTGGAAATATTTTACATGTGACTGTTACTTATGCAGATACTATTCTCTCCATTTTTGATTTCACCATGAATTATCTGTCTGCTATTTAGTTGTCCATTCTACTGACATGTATTTCTCCCCAATTATCTCATAAGCCATTGCTTGTTATGGTAGGGAGTGGGACTATTTTTCCCTTCTCATTCTTGGATCTCCTACAGATAAATATGTCAACATCACTCGATAGAGGTGGTAAAAACATTAAGGAAGTAATTAAATTCTGATTAAACACAAAACAAGCAATGAACACAC
The DNA here is from genome assembly GCA_014155875.1 of Cepaea nemoralis. NCBI lineage: Eukaryota > Metazoa > Mollusca > Gastropoda > Stylommatophora > Helicidae > Cepaea > Cepaea nemoralis. Next base: position 70,547 of record JACEFZ010009459.1, read on the forward strand.
TTGAAACAAAGCTCATTCACCAAAACAGGGAGAAAAATCCATCTGCATATTCTCTACACTAAAAAAATGTATTTGCCTTTGTAAAGACAATATTACTAATGACTGATTTAGTCTTAATGCAAAAGTGAAGGACATGACAGCTGATCATTACAGAAGTATAGAGTTATGGGAATGGATTTAGGTGAGCTTATGAAATAACTGAATTGGAGTAGTCATACATCTTATAATTATTGTACCACCAGTGTGTTACCGGGGCCCATAAAGGAAGCAAAGAACAGTCACACTGTAACCTGCCATACATGTCATATTAAGGTGAGAAAATCTTCTTGTTATAGTCCATGCCTTGAAAAATTGCTCATCATGTCTGTCCAGTCTTTCACCTTGTGTCGTGCCAATAATTTCTAATACCAATGTTCCTCCATGTTCTTTTTGTGACCACTCTGTCACCAGTTCTCTTTGTGACCAGTTCTTTTTGTGATCAGTTCTCTTTGTGACCAGTTCTCTTTGTAGCCAGTTCTTGTGTTAAATAATGTGGGTATTAAACAACTGCAACCTACTGTGGGTATTTATGAAGAGTAAATTAGGTTTGAACGTAAGAAATGGCAAAAGCTCATTACCTTTTTGATGGAGGAAGCAGCTGGTCTCGAACATGCTGAACAGCCAGGTACTGTGACTCACTAGAATCCTCTCCTTTTGTCTGCTCATAGTGGTTTTGCAGAATGTCTGTCAGATGTTTTAAAAAAAAAAAAAAACTTACACATTAATACAACATACTCTTCAAGTGTTCACATTTCTGCAAACTGTTGAATTTGGAAGATTTCTTCTTAAACTTGTTGGCATATCACACACAACCAAAGAACACCGGACATCAGGCTATGCCAGTTGAGTTCATTCAATATGTGACCAAAGATAATTTAACAAGAATTTTTAAAAGAAGAAGAAAAAAAAAAAACAAGCATGTAGCAGGAACCAGATGTGGGTATGTGAAGTGTTCGGATTATTACATTTTTGAAGGCCAAATACACGGAGAAATAGGGTGGCTAGTCTATGCCTCCTGCAGTAAATGACAAGAGCTAGCATCAAACCCTTGTCAGACCATTGTCAGATTAACATCCCAACTGTTGAACTTTGCCTGTAGTTGCTCACTGTTGACAAGATTAGCAAGTGCACACATGGTATTGTGGCATTTATACAAAGACTGAGTTGCATTGAGTTAAGAACTGACATTACAGCACTCAGAAGCATTCTTATATCTGCTCCGTTCTCATTTGCAACAGCCAGCGAAGAACCCCAATACTAATGGTATCAGTAGCAGTCTGATTATGTGTTTGGCCTTTCCTCGGAGTCCTGAGTGTCGGTCAG